>QVOA01007588.1:0-103876 GCA_014825685.1 Pseudomyrmex cubaensis | reverse complement strand
CGACGCGTGTGTGTGTGTGTATATAGCCCCGATAAAAAAAAAAAGAAAAAAGAAAAAAGAAAAAGAAACTTGTCGTAAACTCAAATCTATAGAAGCCATTAAGCTCTCTCGGGAGGATGTTAACCCGCGCCCTCCGCGCGCGTGCACGCGAAGGAGTTGCGCGCCGATCTATACACCCCGCGACTTTTGCGGAGGAAAAAGAGCGCAATTACACCGTGAATCTTTGAATTTTAAACTTTCCGAATCTAACGGTGAGGTTGTCTACGCGCGTACATGTTGTCGTTATTGAAAGTGTACACACATAGAGAAAGAGAGAGAGAGAGAAAGAGCCGGGCGGGAGTTATAAAAAGCTCTACGTCGTGCACCCGCTTTTTTTTTTCCGAAGGGAAAAACTTTTGCCTCCCGCAAACTACTCGTCAGGATTATTAGACAGTTATGTTGAACGTTTTATAAACAAAACCGCGTGTATCGATTGGACGGCGACGACGACGACGACGACGACGACAAGCCTTCGTATATTCGCGGTTTTTATGAACGGAACGTGCGCGCTTACCGCCGCTTACTTTTAAACGACTATTAGGTTCGACGTTAAAACAAATGTACGGGCACGCTGTGGTAATCAATACTCAAACGGCTACTTAAATCCGAACACGAAACCTCGACTTTCCTTCCCTCCCCTCCTCCTTCCCTACACATGTAAATACGACTCGGGGATTTCGGGGGATAGCTTTTCACTCGAACGCTATCAAGCGCAGTCACGACACCCCGGGATCACGAATGGTTCACCGCAGACAGACCTAGGCCATTTGCTCGCGCGAACAAACCGTCTACGGATGCTTACCTCGATATTACTCAAGTATCGTTACTTCGTTTCTCAGGTAGTTTGGCCTGCATCCAGAACGCGTTAACTAACTTGTAGATTGCTCAAGAATCCGTTGAAAAAACTTCCGCTCTCCGTACACGGACAAATTTGCTCCAACTTGCACAAAAAGTAAATAACTGGCACATACACGCTTTTCGACGCTACGTTAATATTTATCGATCACTCCGATATTTATCGGATATTCTAAATGTCTGCAGTAACGTCGGACATGCGCCAAAGACCAGACATATATTACAGAAATAATTATTAGGTACGTAAACATATTGAACAATCACATAATATCAATTCTCAGTGTTTTAAAAATTCGTTGAAAGGCTGCTCTCGCAAAAGACAAATTTACTAACAACGTTTTACTCTTAATGTTTTAAGACGTTTTTGAAGACATGTTTTTAATAGTTTCTTTTACGTATAAATATATATATATTTTTTTTTTGTTATAAATATTTCCTTATAATAAACGGGTGCTTGTCCGTTCATTCGGACACTTACTTGTCAAGTACGCATTCTTAATAAGAAGAAAAAAAAAGTTATCGTTAATCTGATAATTATCGATCGCATGCCTGCTGCCTGGTTCATTATTATCTTACGACGCGGTTAATCGGTCGCGATCGCGAACACGTCCGCGCGTATTAACGGGGTTGCGCCCGTTATTGTTTAATATCGGGAACGGCATCGCGGGGGAGAGAAGGAGAAAGAGAGAGAGAGAGTTAAATTAGAAAGAGAAGAGGAGAAAGCGCGAGTGAACAACCCGTCCACGCGCGCCATTACTCGCGTATATAAGCGCGGAATGCTCGCCCGCACACCGCTATATAAATGCGCCGCGCTGTGTTGCATTACACAATTGCACGGGCTACTTACGTCGATTCGCGATCCACGATTTGCGCGCGCGCTTCTACTCAACCACGACTATCTCGGATGCAAATTCCTGGCTGATGAAAGTTCCGAGCGCGCGAAACCAGGAGATACTTCAACAATCGCTTCCAGCTGTGTCGCGAAGGTGGCCTTTCAGAGAGACGATTTTATTGTTTCGCTGACGATAAATCGCGAACGTTGTTTGTCATTGCGATAACGTACCGACCACGGCGTGGCGTTTTGATTCGTTCGAAACGGGAAAACAAGTGAAGTCTTGAAATTTTAGAACCGCATTTTCAAAACACATAATCTAGAGGTTTTATCGCGAAATCGTCTCGCGATAACATTTTTATTGGCGATCCGTAAACGACTAATCGGTTAAGGTGCAGGTTTCGCACAAAAAAAAAGAACGCGCGCTATAAAAATTCCGTCTCGCCGTGATAGAAGCAGTTAATGTTTTTGCCTGTCTTTTTTTTTCCCCTTGTCGTCTTCTATCGTCCCTCATTTCTCGGCAGGCAGGTACCGTTCCCGGAAGTTGTACTTCGAAATCGCTTCTACGGAAGATTCTCTCTCGATCTTAAAAACGAATTCCGCCGAGCGAATCGGGAATTATTCGAAACGACCGGTAGCACGGCACCAGTCGTGGAAATCACCATGTCGAGGCGATGCAATTTCGCGAGCACGTAGTCGGAATAGTTTCGTTTTGTGCGATGCGGCAACTTTTCAACTCTCGGGAGAGACTTTGTCGAATCAAAAAAATAAATGTCCCATCGAGAATTTCGAATGGCGAAACTCGTGATGTTAATAAATGTAGCTGGCAAGCGAAGAGAACTATAGAAAAAAATTGATAGATACTTTTTATTCGCGTTCAAAGAGATAGTCGCAACTTGTCGACGAACGTTTCATTGATCGTTGAAAAAAAAAAAAAAAAATTGAACTCAATTATCTGCACGGTTCCGATATGTACATCTGTTTATTATTTTTTTAAACACACAGTTCCGCGACTTGCTTGCAAAGTGCGAATAAATCGTGCAAATAAATTAATGAAATTGAATTTATCCGGGGGCAACCTCCTGAAATTGCGCATGAAAATTTCGTACTTGTGCATTCAGCACCCTCCCAGCCGTTCGTGCCGATTCCGAACGATCACCTTCGCTCAATATCTAGTATCCAATAAAGCGTCGCGTACGTGCCAGAGCGCGCACTAATACATCCACTCCCGGAAAAGGTCTTCTCAAGGTACACGGTCGAAATCGTACGAGCCACCCCCGGGATGACCATCCTTCCCTGGGAGCAGCGCGTTTTGGGGCGTCTTTTGGCTGCCGAGCTCTCTCGTTCTCATGTGCGCGCACACACACACACACATACACACGCACATACGCACGTTCATACACGGCGCAAGCACTCACACCCGCTCACACGCACACATATATTCTTACGTACATAAGGCGGGGTGGGAGAGTACGGGTCTGCGAGATGGTGCGACGGTTAGGGGTTGCTGGTGTGTCCAGTCCACTCCACTGGAGCCCAGGGCAGACCGTTCGATCAATAGAGGGTAGAAGCTACACGTTTCTAGGAGGTGGACACCCTGCTCTCTGCCGCCCCTCGCATATGCCGTCGGCGACGATCGTGCCGTGCCACCTTCCGCGCGATATCGCTTCTGACTCTCTCTCTCGTTGCTGCTCTTGTTGCCTCGCGATTTCCTATGTATCAATACTCTATCTCCTTGTCGAACGAAAAATTGCTTGGCGTTTAACCGAGAGAAAGAGAGAGAAACACTCTTGGGGCGAATACTTTTAGAAACGCGGCGATCTTGTTACATCTTGTTACATTTTAGCAATGATATTTATAACTTCTTTCTCTCTCTTTTTCTCGGGACAGAGTTCATTATCGTTTAATGTGCTCGGCGACGAAACGTCCAACTCTCGTGGCGACATAAATGACAACGGCGACGCGAGGAATCGCAGTATCGCGAGGAGTCAAGGTCGTCGACCCGCCGCCAATCGAAAATTACGAGGCGCTTCGCTCGCGACTTCGTACTCGCCGGGGTCTTGATCCAATTATCTCGTGTCCCTTGTCGGGATCAGCGTGCTACGCCATTGGTCTGCGTGGTCCGTGGACTGCCGGGCCGTTTGTTTTGTAAGTCTAATCGCAGAACGGCTCTCCGGTGGTCCTCCTCGGCTCTTTCCTCCATCTACCGCCGCAGCAGCGGTCTCTCTCCGCGTCTCCCCTTTTCACCCCGCCTCTCCTCCCACTCGGACCCCGGGGCCCCGCGTCCCTCGGTTCTTCGTCCTCGTGCGACGTCGGCCGGCGCGGCCGCCATTTTATTTTTAAAAAACGACCGCCAAGCGCACTTTCGTTCGTTCGTTCGTTCGTTCGTTCGCCCGTTCGTTCGTTCATTCTCGGTGCAACCGAGAGATTCGATAAAAAAAAAAAAAAAAAAAAAAAAAAAAAAAAAGAAATGCGAAAAATAGAAAGAACAAGAGAGAAGGAAGAGGGAAAGACGAAGAACCGAGACACAATATCTGTAGGTATTGCGCGCCGATCGAGTCGGGAAAAATTCCGCTTTCGCAAGGAGCCGTACGTCGTTGTCACGATACGACTGACTGAGAGTTCGACGAAATTAGCGCAAGTAGCAAACGTCGAAAACGAGAAAATAATAGAGAGTTGCCCTCTAAGTTTTCCCTTTCGTTCGAAACCGATTTTACCGTCGCTTTTTCCGACATAAAACATATATAACTCGCTCTTATTGCTCGCGCGTGGTAACGATATATTTCTCTTTCATCGAGGTGAGTGAGCGATTGCCGTAATAACGCGAAGCGTGGTCGTGGTAGCGCAAACGTAATCGCTCCGTTGAATTATTCCGGAGCTCCATTATTTTAGGAAGCATATAGCACGTGTTTCCCAAGGTAGAAAGTCTCTCGCTTTAAGTCGGGACGATTTGTGCTCCGTCTCTTCTACGTTCTCGCGCGAACAGTGTTTCCTCGTATACACAATTTGCCGTCTATGGATTAGGCAGCATATGTGATTTGAGGATGATGCACGATAATTACGTGGAGAAATAAAATTGAAACCCGCGTATGTCGCTCTACACATTTGGTCGGTAAATATTTCTTTATTACATCCTCATCGTTTTAAGGCAATAAACAATCGTTCTTTTCACAGAATGTATTTTTCCTCAGTATCGAATATTCTAGGGAACGTATTTCCATCGATTCCAAACATAAAAAAAAAAGTTTGTACGAACACAAGTCTAAAAAATGATTAGTTTTAGAGTAATTGAAAATTTTCCGAGAGACCATTTTGAACGATTTCTGTAACAAAATGTGTTCTGAATTGTTGGACATATATTGTTAAACAATAAAATTTTTCCTACCTCAGAAACCAAGCGTTTCGAGACCTATGTTACTGTGTAAACTTTTTCAACTGTTTTCAGTTGATGGAAACAAGTTCCTGGCATATGTGACACTAATTAAAATACGGCCTACACATAATGACTCTCCCATAACTGGTAATTGTATTAAGGATTATTACGTAGTCCCGTTTGTATGGCTTATGTTACAAATATCGATTGACCTCTTTTTTTTCCTTCTTCATGCCGTACATGAGCAATGGTTCTAATAATTCCGAGAGAACAGTAACTCGGGAAAAGTACGAACTGTCGTGACTGCGTCTCGTAAGCGCGGCACGAAGATTCCTCGGAGCGAAACTTCGCCCGTCTTGTACACCACCTTCGTCGAAGGATTCGCTGAAGTACTTCTCCCTTCGCTCCTTCTTCCACCAAGTATCTACCGAGGTCTCGACCTTTGACCTCGCCAGTGGCTTCCTCTGTCTTCGCCGAGGATCGAAATTGAGATAAAAGAGAAGAGAAAATGTCAGAGAAGATACACAACGGTAACAACAGCTGTGTGAGATTTTCGCGAAAGCTTGAAATTCGCTAGAAGAAAGAAAAAACAATATCTTTTTGACTCGATAGATTATTATTTCAAGGGAGACATTTTGACATCGTTGAAAAAGCGTTGAAAAATTTTGACACGAAATGATAAATAAAACAAAAACATCGATTCGCAATTAGTTGTAAATGACACGAAAAAGAAAGAACCAACTTTCACGTGGGAGAGGCAATAAAGTGAAGTCGTGTCGCATTTTATATGCTTGCGACTCGGAGCGCGACGCGATTCCGTCGCGGGAATTCGCAATCCGAAGGAAACACGAAAGAAACGGAAAAGGCGAACGAGCAAGAGAAACGCGAAAGAATATCAGCCACGAACGGCCGTCTTTTCCACAGGGCTGAAGTTCTCTCGAGGGAGTTTCAGGGCTGAGCGCGCCCTCTTATCCTCTGGCGCCAGGGCCAGCCAGGGCCCTGGTAAAAGGGATAAATAAAGCAGCGTGCGCGCGCGTATTCGTGCGAGGGAGAGTGTGCGTGCGCAGCTGTGGTCAGCGAGTATTAGAGGATTGACCGTAGGTGGCCCAGGGAGATAGAGAGGGCCACGAAAGCCATAATGATATTGGTTCTGGATCCGTAATCACTGTTATACGGGAATTAATAATCTCTGCGGTTTTCGTTTCGCGGACAAAGTCACGTGACCACGACCAAACTCATTTTCTCAAGGATGATTGAGACATCCGCGTCCGAATTCTGCGAGAGTCGAACGACAAACTGTTCGACTCGGTTGCACGTGCGTTAATACATTGCAAACGCAATGCGCAACAGTGCATTCATAAAGAACACGAAATTCTTTAGTTCTTCTATTTGAAATAATGTCATTTGCAAAGATTACCTCAGAATACGCTACGCAAGCGCAAATTGTTTAATATCGAACGCTCGTTTTAAAATGCTTATTTAAATTTATTATCTCTGAGAGCAGAACTCTTGAACAACATTTTATGTTGTTCGCATCTTGCATTCCTCGGTCGTACTCCGTGCGACTCGAGAAAAACTTGAAAAACGGACGAGACAAGAGAAAGAATTTTCGAGTGACGAAAGGCTGCTGCTTTCCCCGAATTCGTACTGGCAATGAGAACCCACGGAATGCTTTCACATAAAGACGCAACCCTATAAGACTTCATTCCCCTTTATACAGAACGGTTCTCGCCCCCGGAGGAGCGCGCGCGAGCACGCTCTCTCTCTTGTGTTCGAGCAGGAGTGTGTGCGAGTAACCGCGTATGGGTTACCCCGGGATCGATGTTTCCTCCTTCATCCCCTGTATCGCGGTGTAGTTCGTGCGTAAAAACCAACCCCCAAGATCTTGTCCCCTCGCTCCTCATTCCACTCCGCGTTTTCGTTCGCGTTGCTTTTTTTTTTCTTGAATTCCGTCGTGCGAGAGAACTCGGAGAGTCCAACGAGATTCAGCAAAGAGTTATCTGTGTTGAATATTTTTCATTCCCCCGGCACCTGGATAATCTCCGCGTACTTACGTCTGATAATGTTGCGATTCCTCGATGCATTTCCACAAAAATAAAAAATAAAAAAATATATGTATAGCGAGTTATTTTCTTTTTCTTTCGGATACACATTTATGTTTTAAATATAAAAAAAAAGACAAGATCTTCAATTATGCGAGTGAGATACAAGACAACAAGATTTAATTTCTTTACGCACATGAAAAATACAACGATATCTAATTTTCAATTTAAATCCTGCGCTCTAATTTAAATTTTATACACGCGTCAAGAGCCAAGTGCGATACGAAGACGCTAAAAGTAGATCGCGATTACATTTTTATTTTCTCAACTTGATATTTTGAACGCGCGGCATTGTTCGGTGCCGAGATCTCGTTGGACCAAGAACTCGGACGAGCGGACGCTCGCCGCGTTCGTTTTGCCGTCCACGAATTCCGCGGAAAACCCTCCGGCGAAACCTCAACAAAAGTTTCACAGTCGAGGAGCCAGCGACAATAGAAAGAGCAGAACACGAGAACGATTTAGCGCTGAATGCGGATGTGACTAATTTTCTGGGTTGTCCACACAACCTACCGTTTAAATCTTCCTCCTGCTCTCTCCTCTTCCTCCTCCCTCGTCGGTGTCCAGAAAACGGTAGCGGACGCGAGCAGCTTCAGCCAAATTAACGGAACTTCGCGTTTATCAGAGCGAACGTATAGCAATTTGTGCGGGGGTAATCTAATTGTACGTTTGAAAAAGTACAAAAAGCACAACCACGCGGATTTCAACTTAAAACCGGCGAAAGAGCGCGCGTTCACACACAATTTACACACGAGAGAGAGAGAGAGAGAGAGAGAGAGAGAGAGAGAGAAAATGTCGGGTGTTTTTTTTTTAGACATACATATATCGCGTTTGGGAGGTTACATTGTGCGGAGATGTCTATCAAGTTGAATACTTCCGTGTTTTAACATCTGCTATTTAATATCAATGTCAGTGGAAAAATTCTCTCGCCGGAACACCGGGAGGAGCGGGGGAAAAGGGGGTAGGAAAAGGATCTCTCGTCGTCGCTACGCGCCAATTAATACGGATTCAAGTCTAAAGTTAATGAAATTCCCGGTGTCGATTTCTCGTGCTCTTTCCGACATTCGGAATTGCCAGTTCCGCGCGTTCCTTCCTATGCTCTGAGAGTATGCGCGCGGTATAATGATACGCGAAGGTACGTCAACGGAGTAAAGCTGAATTAATGACAGACGTCGAAGAAGAGCCGTGGAAACACAGGCTACGGTTTCACAATGGCCGAGGTGCAGGTTATAATGCGAATGGCAGTTATGTATCGCGGTAGGAGTGCCCGGGATAATAAGGGGTTGTTGCCAGTAGCGGTGTTGCATGTGCGGAAAAGAGGGAGAGATTCTACGCGACACTACGCACGGCCCAGATATTCGCTGAGTGAGCTCGCTCTACTCTTGAAATTTACAATTACATTGTCACGCGGGGATTTAATGTAATTTCTTAACAACTCTCCACAGAAATATCAGCGCAACGGTTTTTACTTTTCGGATAAAGAGACGACATGTGTTGAAATAAAAAAATTTCGATTTGTGGATGTTGCAGAAAAAAAAACAAATGACGAATTTTTCATCAATATAATTGTTTAGATATGTAATTATTTTTTATTAAATCATTGTGAGAAACGAAAGTAAAACGAGCCTCTTTTGTTCGGAGCGTGAAAAATATAATAAAAACCCCACGTTGCGCGTTTGTGTGTTTTAAAAATATTTATCTTAAAAAAAAAATCAATTTCTATTCGGGAAAACAAAATGTTGCAAAGGTTCGAGAGTAATTTCAAAGATTGTTTACACTTGGCAAGCGTATACCATAACGTTTGAAAGCGGGTAACAACGAAAATCTTCAAACGTTAGAAAAATACACGTGCGTACAAACAAAAGGTCACGTGCGCATACGCTTGATTATCGTTTCTTTGCCGCGCCGTCCGAAAATAAAACGAAAATTCGAGCGATGTGCATTATCGTACTGATCATTGAGTAATGGCAATTAACGGCAGCTTTATTGCGCGAATTTACGGTGTCCGGAGTGTCGAAAGTGGATTGCGAACAATTATTTGAATGCGATTGAAATTTCGCGTTTTCCGCAGCGGCGGTCGCGAGGATATGTCGACTGACATCGATTGTACGTCAGAAATTCGATGCGATTCGCGGCGGTCGGCCCCCGCCCCGGTCATTCCGCGCGTGCCGTGTAATTTATAATTTCCATGAAATATTCACGCGTCGCTCGCGAATGCCGGCAAAACCGCGGCACTCGCGGAACTTTGCGAATTTTGCGACTGTAAACGCGAAGCGTTTCAAAACTCGCTCATTCTCGTTCTATCGCGCCGAAGTTTTCGGAATTAATTAAATGCAAGCGCGCAAAACTCACAGATCTCATCACCTCGCTGTTCACAACGCGCAGTTTAGTCTGCAACACGTATTTGACAGTAGAAATTTTATACTTCGGCGCACACACACGCGAATTCTACTGTCCAACTGAACTTAAAAAAAAAAAAAAAAAAAAAATGAAGTTCTTTCGCATTTATAAATAATAATTTTTTTTCTCGATGCAACTTGGAAACGTTGCGCAATGAAGCTTTAAAAATCACAACGCGCGCACATTCACTCGCAAACAGAATATTAAGAAACGTTAAATTAAGCAAAATTATAATTGGTCTCGGCGACCATGTACGAATGCTAATTTGCGTGTGGAATATATCGACATGGTAATTGCCGTTTGTATCTGTAATTAAATATTTACAAGATATCGATCGCGTCATCGGCGAGGTTCGGCCTGCGCGCTTTCATGGCGCGACAATCGAGAGAGAGAGGTCGAGTTCGATTCTGGGGCTACCTGCGGGGGGTAAAGGGAGGTGCTCCGGTCGAAGTTCCATTGGTGCTCACCTCAGGGGTGGTTTTTGGCCGAGCTGTCCCGAAGAAAGGGGCCCCTTCGCACACGACGGCACAAAAACGCTCTCGCGCTAATACACGTACAGTTGCGCGACGCTAGAAAACCCACCCTCGGAAAAAACGCGTCGCTCATAATGGAAGCGAACCCCACCTCTCCTCTTCCCGCCCTTCCGCGACCCCCTTTTATACCGGCGACGGTGCACGCGTGTGCCATTGGGAATTTCCGAAATATATATCCCCGTGCGTCCCATTGTGTCGGGCGAAGAATGGCCGGAATTTCATAGTTTCCTCCATCTTTTCCTACGTTTTCACAAGCGGCGCGGGAGGGAGATCGTATTTCGAGGGGCTCTCTCTCTTTCTCTCTTTACGACGTGACGTGCCCTTGCCCTGCGGTCCTGAGCCAATCTAGACTTTTTCCTTCGTGAAGGAGCCTCTCTCGCAGCTTCGTGAATCGTCGCTTCTCGCGGGCGTCTTGACGTAAAGCGAAAATCGTGAAAAATCCCGACTTATAGTCTGTAAGTAAAATTTTTCTCGTGTCAAGTCTTCCGAAGACGAGGGAGGTTCTGATGCGCGCGAGAGTTATTGCCATCATCGAATTCGTACGTATTGAGTTCGCATATATTTATTGTAAATCTTGCGAAACGATTTTTAATACCTTTTTTTTTATTCTCCCTTGTTGTTTCTCTTCTCTCGCAATTTATGCAACTGTGGTGAATTTCGAAAGACTCGTCTTTTTCTCTCCTCGCAAAATGTCTCCTCGCGATGCGCGTCTATTCGACCGAAGGTAGTAACGAAAAATTGAAAATATTTATGGGGCTGTTGAAGTATTAAACGATTAAAAACAGACTCGGGACGGAGATAATTGTCAACAATATCGCAGTGACTTCAACCACTGGCATTTTCTCTCACGCGACAAGTATATAGCGACGGAATTCTCTTGCGACGCCGGCAGTAGACGCGAGGGGTTCGATTGGTGGAGAGCCACCGCGAATGGAGACACTCTTTAATTTATTTAGATGTCGAGAGGCGCACGTCCGCCTCGCTCACGTAGGAACTATAGATGTAGAGACTTCAGCCGTGTGAGTTGGAAAGGGTTTAAGTGAACACGTCGCGAGCAAATGGACGGCGGCGGTAATCCTGCCTCGCGGAACCGGTCGGAACTTTGACAGACCTAAAGACACATTATTTAAAAACCGACTCACTTTCCAAGTGACGACGCGCCTCGTCGACTTCCACATGTAACACATTAGACTCGAAGCGATTACATAGACGATAGCGAGTATAAAAGTTTCATTCGCAAAATGCCGAAGGACGTAAAACCGGACGCGAAAGTTTGTCGTCTTAAAAGTTTCGTGTTGGGTTGCAATTTTACGCTATGAATTACGCTGCACAATAAAAAAAGTTAACATAATCCGCGAGTGACTTATCACAAGAAACACACTGCTATAAACAAAACTTCTGTAGGAATAATATTTAGATTATCTACACGTAGTTATCCTATGTACGAGCAAATGTTTGTTGATAAACAATTTTATCAAGAAAGTTTGTTTTTATCGTGTTAATCTCGTGTAAAAAAAAGTGCAAGAAAAAGAGAGCGTGTAATAATTTCTTTCTCTCTTCGATTTGCAATTAAACAACGAATTTGTACCACTTTCGTAATTGCTAAAATTATTATCGTGTTCCAACGGCCGCGTTAATAATAATCGCGATACGCGATGTTAAATTTCGCTCTCTCCCTTCTTCGATTCGAGCCGTGGCATGAAGTTTAGCGAACAAGTTGCCGATGATTGAAGTTGTCACGACATGTCCTCATTTGTTCGCGCGAATTCCGTGACTTAAACTGGAACGCGTCTATAGCCAAAGAACGCGCAAACTCTGGCGAACGAGTGTGACTTGGGCAAACTATATACCGTGTACCAATTTTCTTTTTGCGACATTTTCGATCGTTGATGCTTCATCAACCTTCTCTCTTCCTTTTTCTTCCCGAACTTCGCAACATACATATCCGCTGCGACAAGAAAGAAATCGCATTGCGTGGGTCGCGCATCGTGTTTAGGCTCTCTCCCGAAGTTATCGTTCTTTTTCTTCCGAATAACGCAACACAAACACACACCTATAACAAGATTATTTCCGGTCTATTCGGAGTGATCCCTCGTTGGTTAAAGCGCGTGTATATTTAAATATTGATTTATCATCGTCGTCAATCTTCATTTATATGAGGAATTCGTCGTGTTATGCAAATTCGATCGTTTAACGTTTTTTTTTTCTCCTCTATACTTTCGTCTCCTTGCTCTTTTTCTCTCTCTTTTTTTTCAAAAAATAATCGTAATGGCAATTAATTTGTTGTAGCAAATACGTTCGAGCGTGTGCGGGGAGAAATGAAAGACTCCCCGACACGATATCCCGCGGCACGTCGTTGTTGTTGCGCGCAATATTCACACACGTTCTTCTTCTTCTGGATGTGGGAAGGTCTTGCGGCGGAGATCAATTAAATTTTCACGACGCGTCATTACGGCGCGACATACCACGACAAAAGAGGCCAAGACGGGCTAGGCTACCGTCGGTACGTGTGATATTGAATTATCGATGAGCGTCGTGTGTTTGGATATTCATGTGTTAGCGACAAACGGGCAACATTACGTCCAATGAACGAGTTCCCTCGTATTGCGCCGTCACGTTCACAGCGCCGCCCACTGATCATTTCTTATGGACGGGTTTGAGCAAATATCTCGCGAATTTCTATTCCCCGCGACAGATTCGTTTTTCTTTTTTTTTCTTTTTTTTTGTGGCACCTTTGAAGCAATATTTTGCGATAATTTCGTTTCGCGCGGAGCGAAACACAAATGGCACAAGGGATGATGGTTGACGAAATTGTGGTTTTTCTTTTAAGTACACAAGTAAGGCTGTTTTATTGCATTTAGATCGCAATCTTTTGTCACGGGGAACGATTAGATGAATGAGAATCCCTCACAATTGCAAGAGGGATCGTCCCCGTCCCGACGAGAGTCTGAGATTGTTTTTCGGGCGTCAGATCCGCGTTGTGGCGATCCGAGAGACCGCGGCGTAATCCGATCTGAGAAATCTATGTCGATAGGGCAATAATTAGGCTGCTTAAGACGGAGAGAGGAAGAGGCGGGCGGGGGTGGCGAGTTCTCGTGCACAGAAAGCGCCGCCGCCTCTGTCCTCTCGAGGTTCTTCCTTTCTTTCGTCGCGCGCTGCCGAAAGGAGGGTTCGAAGGGACGACGAGAGGACAGTCGCCGGTACCCGCCGTTACCCTTTCATCCCTTTCGAAGCCGCGTACCGCCGTGAATAGCCCAACTAGAGATCCGGTAAGAGTGCGGGACTCTAACGCGTCCTTCTTCTTTCTCTTCCATGCCTCTTCTCTCTTCACTCTCTGACGCACACGAGGCGCGTATATTCTCTTTCTTGAAAAAAAAAGGGAAGACAGAGAAAAATAATCCCAGAAGCGCTGCACTCGTACGCGCGCGTCGTCCTCGCCGTCGCCGCCGCCGCCGCCCGTTGCCGTCATCATCGTCATCGTCGTCGGCTGCGGCCTGACGTTTCTGTGAACTACACACTTCGGGCCTGTATCCTATCCCGAGACAAGAAGAGGGCCGGAGTCGAGGGGAGGAGGACCTCTCTCTCTCTTTGGTATAATGGCGGCTTCGACACAAGGCCCCCAAAAGAAACCCATAGATATCGCATTGCGCGCCTGGGACTGACGGGACAAAACAGCTCGGACCTCGAGACGACGAGCGGACTGGGCAGTAGTAAGGGGAGGCCTCCGGGGGTCCTCGCGAGTTTCGTAGACGAGCGGACAAAAAAAAAAAAAGAGAGAAACAAAGCGTTGAATACACGTGCGGAAGAGAGAGGGACGATAGATCGAACGATAGTCCACGCATGAGAGCGGCAAAGATGAAGAAGAAGAAGAAGAAGATGACACGACGTTGGTTGCGAAAGGCGTTTTCACGTCACGGAGATTCGCTCGCTTATATCGGGAGAGACACGGGAGCTCGCGAACCTCGTCTCGTCCTCTTCGCGTGCCGATCCATCAATTAACCATCGCCGTTTCTCCCATTTCCGTTCTTTTGGAACGCTACGAAATCGAAAGACGATCGATAATGTCGTAGATTATCAGAAAATAAAAGTTTTACAAGCGTGCGCGAGATGTTTGTCGGCGCTAAAGTGCCGATCTTTCCTCGTGTGTTTATTCGCCAAATCGAACGCGTCAAATTTTTTTTTCTCCGAGTTTGGTTGTAGAATATCGACGATTAATATTCGTAGATGTGAAATATGTAAAGAGTTGACAAGCAGATGTACAATGTGAAAACTTTTTATTTATTACCATTTATAAAAATAACCCTGTGCGATACTTCCTCGCCGCGCACAGTGTCGCGATGTTTTCCACCGTAAACATCGGGCGACGTTGTTATTTTCTTTAATTATGAATTGATGTTTCTGCGACACACGCGGATCTTTCTCTCCCTCTCTCTCGCGGTAGCAAAATTATTCCGTTGTTTCCCCGACGCGCGCGCGCGTGTGTGTGTATATCACAGACAAAACGCACGCTGCGGCAGTACCGAGATATAACCGAGGGTGAATAGCGAAGTTGTCGTCGGTAAACTATAGCTTACTCTTGCATATGTAATCAGTTTCTAAATAAAAGTCAAGTCGATAAAATGACGATTGTGCGTATATGTGTGTATTCAACGTATTATTGTGGCGTTGACGTTTCTTCAAACTTGAAACACACGACGACGAGTAATCACACGGATCGAGACTACGTAAACACGATGGTAAATAAATATAAGAGTGTTTCAATTGACGAGAAATATAAAAATTTGCAGACATGTTACGCAATATTTCGCAATGCAAAATCGATAGATGTTTGTAAAACGAAAGCAAAAGAAAGAAGTCATCTACGTAAGTTATAACGAGGAATTGCGAAAGTGTGCGAAATAGAGCTCGAACTTGTGGCAAAATTCTCATTCTTTTGTGTGGAATCTTTTCGATTTCACATGGGACCGAGCAAATGTGTGCGTTTCGCTTTTAACGTATGTCACATTTCGTCGCGGGCATTGTTCATGCTCAATCGATACGTTATATTTCTAGATGTACTGATACGCTAAAGCTCACATCTATTTCGAGACCGGCTAGTAATGCTTAACGACATATTCTACATACGATTCGTCATACATGCTCGCATTGCCATTTTATTGTTAAGCCGAAGCCTTCGCGAATATCGGCTGAATATAAATTCTATCCAGATCGCGGCTTTGCGGTCTTTTTTCGCGTTACGCGAAATGGAAAATGCATTGTCAGTTGTGACAAATTTTTTTAAATATATAACAGCATTAATTTTATGAGCGACAAGTAATAGAAATTAAATACGATAATATTATCTATTAAAAATATTGTTTTAAAAATTTATAAACATCGTGTCTTTTCCCTGCACGCGTCTCCGTCTCGAGAAACTTATTTCTCACGATTGTTATTACAATTAAACCTCACGCTGATAAATCAGAGTTCGCAAGATTGAATCTTGCGAACAGGATCGTCTTCTTCGTACAGAAACGCGAGCTCCGAGTTAAAGTTTGTTTCAACGTTTATTCAAGAAGACATGAATTATCTTAAGAATAAGAGTTAATAATAGAGAATATAATAATAGAGATACGCAAAGATAACACCGACGCTAAAAGATACGCACGTTTCCCCACATTGGAGAACAGAAAGACGAAGATACGTCTAGTTGGTTGATTTAAATAGTTACTTGGACGATGAGTTAAATGGGTTCTCTCCGCGCGGCTATATACACCTACGGCGAATTCAATCAACCGCACATGCCCCCGATAATTCAATCAGTGGCGCGAAGTTGACTCCCGGAAACACAATCGAGTCCTCCCGCGTTATCGGAAGTGGATTTCGGAATAGAACAATCGTGGCTCGCAGCTACGTAGGCTGCGAATCGATAATTCGTTGAGATCCGGGTGTATCGGTTACACACAACATCTGTTGTGTTAATTTCGCTGCGATCTATCGGTCTACTACGTCTTTGTAAGAGGAGAGATGAGTTAATTATCCAATTATATAACGAAACTCCGAAGCGCGCGCGCACGCGCGATTAACAGATAGAGCCTCATGGTTATTTATTGGTCGTATTTTCATTATTTTCGAAGTAATTACGATTTTGAGATGTTTACGTTTTATTTACAGCTTAATAAGTTATAATCTATTTTGTTGAAAGGGGCGGCATATCATTTAAATGACAAATTGCACTTCTCGATTTTTTTTCAAATCTCTCTATTATTAAATTAAAAAGAGGCAGCTACTGAAGTGTCCTAAAAACATCAAGAATTCAAAATATCGAGTAAAAGAAACACGGGTGAAATTCTGACGCACTTATTCGGAATCGAGGATTTCTAAAATCGCATTACAAAAGGGAATAAAATGTTCTCGAAGCGAAGACGCAAGGTTTCCCGCGCGAAAGCACAGAAACGAGGCCTATTGTGGATTCTCGTTTACCAAAACTATCAATTGATGTCGGGGCACAAACAGGGTAACACGCGGTGTACAACACACACTCGCAGCTGCACCCTCGAACACTGAAAATCCAAACAGAGCGTATATATCTCCTCGCCCGTCCATCTGTCGTTGTGTAACGGAACACCGGCTAATAGTATTAGAAATATATATATGTCTCGGACTAAACTACCCCTGTCAAACCACTCGATCGAGAACCACCCTCCTGCTTTCCCGCTCTTCTGCCAGATCGCTACGATCGCTACGGATTACGTCGGTAAACGTCGGGGTCCGTCGAATGAGCTCTGATCTCTCTAGCTTCTTCCACCCCCAAAATCTGCTAAACACGTCGATGGATCAGCGATATCCTATCGAGAGCCCGACACTCACCGCCCACGATTTGTTATTTAAATCCATTTAAGCATTTGTCATCGCCCGCTAATTTAATCCACACGCTCGAAACGTGTGCTATCGTAGCACTGACGAATATAGAAGCGGAATTAGAGACAGAGAAAATATTATACACACGATATTTTGTGTCTGTCGAAATTATCGCCAATATCGTAAGGTGTCGCGACGCAAATTGAAACATTTATCTTCTCGTCGTTTACAAGTGACATTGGCAATTTCTTTTTTTTTTTTTCCTCTCCGCCACGTCTCACGTAGCGATGGGATCGGTCAGACCGACCGAATTCAAACATCGTGACGCCATATGCGCTTCGCACGGCCAGGCGCCTTTAAGACGGCGAATGTTGGTTTTTGTTTACTTGTTTGTTGTTTGTTCCGGGCGTTTCGTTGCCGCATCAGTTGGGTACTTGATCCTCCTCTCGCGTTTTCTCTCGAGCGCCGATGATTTTCCTCCCTTTCTCTTTCTCTCTCTCTCTCTCTCTTCCCATCTTCCCTCCCTCTCATTCTCCTCTCTTTCGAAATCGATCTGTGCAAATTTGCACGCCTTGCGGCGCGCTAGAGTGACGTCTAGAATTTTCACTGCCTTATTTCCACACTCACGAACCGCATTGCTCACACAATTACTATATCTCCGTTTCCTCGTTTCGTCTCATCTTTCGTATCACCCACGCCGCCCGGCGATCACCCCCGAGGCAACTCGGATTTACTACCGTCGCTCTTTCTCTCTCTCTTTCTCGACGAGGACAAACCGTAATGCCATCTGATTGTTTTATCCGATTGTTACGAAGCCGTGGGTGCGTCCCTTGTCCCATTAAAATACCTAATTGATTTGTCGTTGCTCGCGCGATTTTTCCAGGCAACGCATTTCTGAATTTTCTTTATCTCGTTGTGCTTCTTCGCCAAGTTTTCTTTGAAGAAACAAAACTAAAAAAGATGTAGTGTGTGTCGTTTATGTTTTAACTTTGATACACGAGATTACTGACGATCAGCATCACGCAACCTTCATTAGTGTCTTCGTCAATTCTCCAGCGTGAACAAGTCATTCAACGTGAGAGATTCTTCTCGATTTTTTCCGTGCTCGAGAAAAATCGCGCTTGTAGCTTAGACTTTACAGCACATTTCGTCGTCGAAAAAAAAAAATCGCAAAAAGGACATACATGTGGCAAAACTCGACGAGGCTCGTAAGTAAGAAAAACGAACTAGAAGACGGAGTTGTTGAAAGCACAAAATTGTGGCCGCGATGCTTCTTCCCGCGAGAAAGCAAGCTGCGACTTGATGAGTTTGGCGTTAAATTCAGCCGTCAGAGCTTTTCGCCGCGCGTTCCGCCCCGCACCCTCGGCGCGAGTTTACTTCCCCACCCTCTTGTCTCTTTCGCGAGTTACACGCGGATAGAGTGAACCGACGGTCGTCACGCACATGCTGCAACGACCTTTCGCGTTCAAAAGCTTTGTTTATGGGCCGAGAAGATTTATAGGCTGTGCGCCGATACACATATAGCGAGCCGGTGTGCTCTATCTGCCTGTAATCTCCGTTCGGTACGGGGGAAATTCATCTTGCGTATCCAGCTCTTGCTCCGAGTTGCTCTTTAGCGAAATAAAAGGCGTCGCGGAACATGATATCCGGTTTGTAGGAGATAATTTAAGGATGAAGAGATAAGAGAGTAAGATTGTTGTTGAATGATCTTGCGCGGCAATTACGCGAAACAAGTTTCAACTCACTGAAGGCGAAGAGTGTGGATGTGCGCGTTTTTAGAGGAGTGAATTAAATGAAAAAGTTTTTATTTACAAGTGAACAAAATATAGACATTGATATATAATTGTGCTTATATGTTTTATTTCGAAGAAATGTAATGCTGAATTATGTAACATTTGTTGTTACTTTGTTTAAGTGTGTTTCAATAATCTTTTGTTCGTATAAATTCATCTCTGATAAATCTCTGTGTATATGTAGTTTTTGTTCCCATAAAGTTTACCGGTTTGAAATGTTTCGTCTCTTGTACACTGCAGCTCGTCGGTTTCCAGAATTTTGTAACCACCGTGGTTAACTAATGCGACTACGCGTATGCGATGGTTCACCGCATCGGAGGGAGGAACAAATGGTCTATATCGGTGCGGCGTGCTCACGTATAGTGGGTGGTAGGCATCATTAATTATATGCGAGTTATTGGCACTATCAACGGTAGCGTTTCAAAGACCGGATGTCCACTACATACGCGCACTGTTCACTTCCTGTGGATGGGACAGAAGACATAATTTGAGAGCAACATTATTGCTCAAAGCGCAAAGTGTGTTTGTTGAAGCTTGTTTTGAAACAATTATATACATTCGAGGCTCAAAAATTTGAAACGTACACATTTTTCCATAAACTTTGTTTAGTAGTCGAGATAATATAAAAATAATGAATTGTCGCTTATAGAAAATATTTCTTATATTAGAAATATAATGTATTTTCTCTCGGTATGTGGAAGATTTGGTTTTTCACTTATGTCAAAGCGCGTTGCACACTATTATCTCCAGATCGAGAAATTTCCTAGTGTTCTTTCGTATCGACTCTTTACCTCATAGCCAGAATCTTACAGTACGATTTAACCGTTTCGTGGTATCGACGCGAGTTCATGCTGCTGGACTTGGTGTAATTGCCCGGCAAAATCTGCGGTCTTGTGGGATGTCCATCGGTTGGGCACCAAGCGATATAGGAACGTTGTGTTGAGTTGGTTCGCGCAAACCTTCAGCCGATCTCCACACGCGGCGAACCAACAAGACTACCGCGTAAGCGCGCAAAAAATCTCGCAGTATGTGCACGACAAACGTGTGTGTGTGTGTGTGTGTCGCGCGCGCGTGTGCACTTATAGTGCAAAGTGCATCGTTGTGTGTGTTCTGTCTTTCATCCTGCTCTGACCGTGGTCGCGAGACGAATGCCGCGCGAATCTCCGTCCTCGTCTCGCGGACCCCCCACTTCACCGCTCGTTCAGTGCGATTCAGCGCGTTTCAGTTCTACACCCCCACCCACGCGTTGATGACAGTAGTGGGGTAACTTCGGGCACGTGGGCGGTGTCA
Source organism: Pseudomyrmex cubaensis (assembly GCA_014825685.1). NCBI lineage: Eukaryota > Metazoa > Arthropoda > Insecta > Hymenoptera > Formicidae > Pseudomyrmex > Pseudomyrmex cubaensis. Next base: position 83,822 of record QVOA01007588.1, on the reverse strand, counting down.
AGTTGAGCCACGCCCAATCGCGTTGCCCCTTTACCAGCCCGGCGCGCTCGTCAAATGTTTTTCGTCGCGGATTATGACGCGGTCTGCGCGATTATGACCACCTCTCTCTTTCTCTCGCCGCGTCATCGTTTTCCCTCTATCTTACGATATTTCCTCTCAGTCCCGCGTACCCCAGCGCTTTCCGCTCGGTGGCTGGATTTTTTTCTTTCTCTTTTGCTCTCTCTTTTTCTGTCTCGCGCCGCTATCTTCTCCCTGCCGACGAGGACAAACTTTGCTCTTGCCTCAGCCGTTGGATACGACGTCGTCTCGGACACGCGAAGAGGCGAATAAGCTCGTTCTCTTTCTCACTGCAGATTTCTCGCAATATACTATGTACCTGTAGAGGATTTTTGGATTTTCTTTCTCACCATCTGCTTTATATATTTTTTTTATTTCGTTTCTTTGTCCCATTGTCTTCATTGAATAGTTATATAGCGGTATTGATAACTGTTGATATGTTTTTATTCGTATATCGTTTCACACACAAGTATCTCAAGTATTGATTCATATATAAAAATATATGAAAAAGTGAAATTTAAATATATATACTGTTAAGATTATATATATTTAGCTTAATATTTATTTCACTATAAAATTTGGACCGGTTCTTTATTTTTTTTTTAATCAGAAAAAATGAATTTACAAAAAGTGCAACAAAAAGAGGCACATTGCTATACTTTATCCATAAAGTAATAAATAATAAAGCAACATGTTCCGCCCCTTTGTTTCAGACGTTTAATTCTCTCGTTTCTCTCTTCCCATATAATTACGATTAAACCGGATCATGGCCTGGCGAACAGAATTTTGCTCCGAGCCAACAAAAGAAACGACTTCGATGTACGGTTTCAGCGTGACGCTCACTCTTTACGACGCTCCCGAATAATGTGATTCTGGATATATAATTCCGGCCCATGCGGGTAGAAAAGCTCTCGCGGATTTGGCAACACTGTGATGCTCCGGGCGTCTCAGCAACACTCCGCGGCGCGAAGGACGAGCGTTGAGCGTTTCGCGACGGAGAAAAAGCGGGAGAGATTCCATGGGAGGGAAAGGGTGAGAGGCGGCACCCGCGATAGACGAAACGGGGGAGCGCAGTGGTGGCCGTTGTAAACGACGAGCGCGAGAGGGGAATAGATTAAGTCACGTGACACGGCAGAAGCGATCGTGGCAGTGGTGGGAATATAGAAGGCGTAGCCACTAGTTTCTCCTCCGTCGCCGTTTCCGCCGTGTTAAAACGCGAGACGGAGCACGTGAGCACGAGCGAAAAGGACAGAATGAGACGGAGAGTGAGATTCGTGACGCTGTGCCGTGCGAATTTTGGCACGGCTCTCGAAAACTTCTCACTCACAGTATTTCGTGGAAAACTCGGTGAATTCTCGACGTAGCGAATCGTATTGCATTACAGTGATGATATAGAATATATTCGTCCATTTGTGTCAAAGAAAAAAATATATTTTCCAATGAATCGTTGCTAAACAAAAACTAAAATGTGATTTTATGCTTGTTTAGTTGCTTAGATAAAATTGTCTGCTATGATGTGTGTAGTTTTCAGTAAATAATTACAACTTTCGACCAGCAATTCTAATTTATGATAAATACTAAGAAGATAAACGTATATACTATTATAAAACAAAATATATTTATAAATTTAATTAGAAGAAAGCAAGAGGAGACAAGCTAAAAATATATATAATAGTTTATTTAAATATTAGTCATAATATAATTGTAAAATCATCATATAATCATAATATAATTATAAAATCAACTTGTCTTTTGCCAAAAAACATGAAATATATAGTTTTAAAAGTAATAAAAGCTCAAGTGTACATTTTTACATATTGTTTTATGTAAAAATTATATCTTGAATGATAATTACTTAAATACTACACTGAAGATTTATAAAATAAGCTTTATATATAATTTTTCTTTTTTATCTAAACTCTTTTATCGTAAACTTTTCAGTAACTATAACTAATTGAAATGCTGAACGATATCTATAAGAGCAGTAGCATTTTTCTTCTTTTCGACAAATGAAGGTGTCGACCAACGTGGTAACTCAGACGCTAAAATTCTCTCGTATTAAACGCGAGAGCATTAACGTTCAACCGGCAAAGATTCGAGCAAGCTCCACTAACGACACCTCGCGACGTCGATCGCGCCCCTTCCTCCATATCCCATGCCCCCGCCCTCGTTGGAAGGCAGTGACGCGGGGTGGTGTTAATGGGCGTACTCGCGGTTAACACCCTTAGAACGTTGTGGAGGGGGCGCAGTCGAGTTCACCGACAATGTACGAAGAGTATCGCAAACATGTGTGCGCGACACTGGGCAGTGGGGATAAGTCCATCGGAGAAGAGACAGGGAGAGCGCGTGAAGGCGCGAGCGAGACGAACTGCTGGCTCGAGTAGCGTCGGAAAAGGCGTCGAGTCCAACGCCGCTCGGATTGGCGCCGGAACGCCAATCCGGACTACGAGCGCTCATTATCGCCCGACGGCTGGTAGGGAGAAGGTGCCGCGAGATTCCCCCCACTTCTCACGCGTCTTGCGCTATCCAGTACGCGTCTTTGTCTCTGTCGCTCTCGTGAGAACTCGTTGGTAGTGCCGGCAGTTGGGGAAGGCCGATCCCCACTCTGTTTCCGTAGCAGTCATAGGGGAAGGGAGGAGGAGCCCCCGCACGGTCTCAGTCTTCGCGTCGCTGCCCTCCAGCATTCACGCCTCCCGCGTCCGTTCCGCGGCGCAGGCACACCGCGGTCTATATACACGCACGTAACGCACGCACACGTGTCCACAGACCACCCATATACACGCGGCCGTCGCGTACACACCGCCCTGAATCCGGACGGGGACTTTAGCACACCAACACCTCCGCGGGAGGTGTGGGGGTGAGCCCCCAGAGGAGGTGTCAATCCTAGCGCTGCTCAGTGACCATCGCGGCGCCACCCAAGTAACACCTTTCGTCCGCTCTTCAGCCCCGGCTGACTGTCGTCATCACTGTGGTCGCTGAGAGAAAATAAGCCTGTTCCTTTTTGTCATCATCATCGTCATCGTCGACTTGCGTTCTTCGTGTCGCGTACGCGAGTGTCAATAGACGTGTGGCGTTTCCAAACTGAGAACTGTTCTCTCGCGAAGTCCGTCGGACGATCAACGACGATCTAAACTTGTAAGTCGTGTAACAGTGTTACGTTACGGAACATCTGAGAGAAACAGAAAGAGAGACGCGAGCAGTGGCAGGCGATCGACAACAGAAAACTCCACGACAGTCTGTGAAGAGTCAGTGATCAGTGAACATCCGTATCAAGCACTATGGCCTAGAGTGACTCGCGGCTAGTGTCCCGACGTGAGAATGACTCTCATACTTAAGATCTATCACGCGGCATCACCGTAGATGTTCGCTCGCGAGTGTTACGATTTGTCGACAACTCCGGAGTGCCAGTGTGCATTCTCGTCACGGTTCAGTGAGGTGTTCCGAAAGCCAGACAACCAGCTTGTTCTCGATTCCTCGCGTGGGTGACACTACTGGAAGTACTTTGCGCCATGATGAAGACTCACTGAAGCGTTGAATGTCCTGCCGGCAGGATTCAGATCTGAGTTGTAAGATGTCGACTAGACAGTTTTTGATACGCAGAGAAACCGATTGTCAGCAATTTTCCACAAGCGGAAATTTGCATCGAGGAACGCGGGTGTTCCAAGAATCGTGATCTCGAATATTGAACGCGAATTTCCATTGCTGAACCTCCGTGTCCGTGAATATGAGCAGAAGAAACGAGCGCGATCGCTAATCAAGCAAGAATACTCCGAGGAGCCGCGTAGCCACTGTCCGACGGCTCGTGAGCGGCTCTCGCGAGCGACAGCGCGTTTATTCGAAAACGGAGAGCCAAAACGGAGAAGAGAGAACCGTCTCGCGCGAGCAGCAACCGAAGCAGGTTTGAGTCACTCGAAGAGGAATCTCGCGCGACTCGGCACATCCGCCCGTCTCGATGAGATTCGAACAAGACACGGCGTGCAGGGGTACCCACTGCGCCAGCACTCCGCAACCCTCCGCGCTGCAGCAGCGATCACGGCCCGAGGAGGTGGTGGTGGAGGAGGAGGAGGACTCCTCTGCAAAGGACGTCGACGGTCAACGACGTGTACTTGGCATAGAATTGGAGGCTAACGTGGTCGAAGGTGCAAACACGGGGCCGCGGGCCGAGGCGGGGGGGCCTGGGATGGCGTACCCCGCGTCAGCGACGGCTCTAAATCAGCACTCGCCTTTCGCAAGCTCGATCGCCGGTGGCACGCCGCCCGCCAGCAATCCGAACGGCCACATCGGTGCCGGCACCGGACATCTGCCGGCACCGGCGGCACCGCGACCGACGGACTTTAGCGTTTCCTCGCTGCTGACTGCAGCCAGCACTCATCCGCCTGGTATCTTAGGTGGTTCGTCGTCACAGAGTAGCGCGTCACCGCCACCCGGCGGACCCGGTAGCCCGGCCGCAGCGCCGGAAACACCGCCGCCTTTGCCCGCAAGCGGCCAACGCGACTTGTCACACCCGTCCTCGGCGGTGGCGGCCGCCAGTTACTTCAGCGCTGCTGCCCTGGCAGCGGCGGGTTTCTACAATCCCGCTGCTCATCTGCCACCCACCAGCTCGCCAGGGCCAACCGCAGCAGCTCACCATCTTCAGAGCAAGGGAATACTCGCCGGACATCATCACCCGCATCTGAATCCGCACGGTATCACGCCGCCAGGTGAGCACAAACCGAGCAATTTCTTTGCGAAAGTGAAGCATTCCCTGTGTGCGTGTGTGTATGTGTGTGCGCGCGAGAAATTTAGATTACCGAAAATCGAGAAATCGTGTGTCCCGATTCTGATACGTGCTCCGAAAAATTTCGTTTGTTAATATCCTAGTTGAAGTAGTTTCGTTGTGCTCGTTCTCGTGGTGTAACGGCGAAACGTTTTTGCATGAGACATTTTGCTTTGCCGCGCGGTAAACTCGGGCAAAGAGTATGTTTTCGTCGTGAAAAGTGCTCTCGCGTTTAATTAATACGTCGTAAGACGAGAAAAAGAGGCGAAAGAATGCAGCAAATTTTACGAGTCGTACAACAACCGTACAACGAGCTAATTTGCAAACAAACTTGTTGCGTGCTAGCGCGCGGGGTAATGCCTCTGGTGCTTATTTCGGTTTTAGCCTGCGGGAGACGGTAGTTACACCGGAGCGCGGGGTATTAGGCAGACCGGTGGCTTGTTTTATGCACACGTTCACCTTTCCCGGTTTTCACCGTGCGAACGTATCATTTGTGCCGCGACTTTACTCGAATCTGCGGGCTCTTCGATTTCCCAGTTTTCACCTTGTTGTTCCGCCTCATCTGAAGAAACAAAACTACACGCGATATTCTTTATAGCTCGTCGAGATTGTCACTTTGTCACGTAATCTCTCTCGCGAAATTATCTGTTCCGCTTGCGACGCGCACATCCACAACGGCGAGCTCGAATTTTTTTTTTCTACACAGCCGGAAATCTACGTAATAAAATCGCACACGATATATTTCGCGGATTTCGTAAACACATGAGAATTGCATTTTGTTATTCTGGCGTCGTGATGCCATTGTCGCTGACGGCGGAAGTGCGTTCGTGTTTTCGGGAAGGACACGTTTGTGACGCGGCTGGAAGTCACTCGTTTGTCACTCGTGTGTCTCTCGTTTCGCTCGTCGTCGGGACCTTACGCAACATCCTGATCGCGCGGCGGTCTCTCTGGCGTGCAACGTCAAAACGGCATGACGGCTGCGCGAAGGAAAAAGAAATATTGCGCGGTTTGTTGCGCCGCGAACGTTTCAAAGAACGCGCGATTTCGAGAGAGATCTCTCTCGCTTTCTACGAGATCATCCTCGTTTCTAAAAGAGGAGGAAAAAGAGGAGGAGGAGGAGGAGGAGGAGGAGACATAACTGCGCAATAATTAGACGCCGTCTTGAAACGCCGCGAAACGGCGGCCATTGTTAATTCGCACGACGATATAAAGCCACATCGCTATTGGTATTAAATACCGCTAATTAGAGACGGTTTTATTACCTTGTTTGCCAAGTCGTTCTCGAGAAGGCCATTATAAAGATTAGCAGTAATGTCGCGACATTTTTGATTGCGCGCGACCAATCGCTAATTGTTTTTCCAATAATATTTGCTGCACGCTCCGTGTTGGGAAAAAAAGTGTCGCGGGACGTGTGTTCCTATCTGTTCTGTTTTTGCGAGAAAGTGTCGTGTGTTAAAAATATATAGCCGCGTGGCACTCGGATCACAATGACGGGACGATCTTCGGAAAACAAGAGCGTTGTTCTGAGAATTATCGGAGCAAATTGACTCTCGAAGATGTTGATATTCGCGCGAGCGTCTATTGTTGATACTTTGCGCTTTTTTCTCGTATATTTCATAAACACGCGTGCGTGTTTTTTGAATCAGTGAATTGTTTTCGGGTTTTTCAGTGCGTATGTGTGATCCGTACGACGTCTAGAAAGTAAATTAAATTGAATAATACGAAACTGTGAGCAGAGATGAATGTTTTTCTCAGTTCTTTGTGCACTGTAAAGAGTGACGGTACGCGGAGCCGTTTGTTCTTCGTGAATCAAGGCGATTTTTCTTCTTCCGGGAGACTTGTCGTCACGTGAACATGACTCGCGACGTCGATATCCGTGAGTCGACGTGAAAAAAATTCCGGATTGCAACCGATCGGTGATCACAATAGTGCGCGAATCGCGATAACATCGGGAATGCGGCGCGACTCCACCGCGAACGAGAAAAAAATGCACTCGGTACACGTCGACAATACATTATGACTTAAGGTAGCGATAATGTAATCGATCTGGCATATCTGCGGCGTTAAATGAGCAGAGCGATGCGAACAGCGAACGCGGCGGCGCGGTTCCTCGACATTATTTTCAAAACGCATTGTTGTCTCGTACGCGATTTTCCGTCTACGTGACGTGTCGATAAATCATCCACGCAAAATAAAAAAAAAAACATCTAAAAACGGCAGCGAATATTACGGAAAATGAGTCGAGAAAGCGACAACGGGTCAGACTCGGAAGCGAGTTCGGCTTCTGTAAAACTTCTGTGCGCGGCGGAGGTATTTACACACAAAGGAAAATAACAACTTGTTTTGTGCGTATCGATGTACGGAATGACGAGAGAAGAACGTCAGAAAGATCGCGAGAGAGGTATCATTCGCTTTTACTTTGTGGCAACAATAATAGAGGGATGCGACGCGACCGACTGCAAATGTCGTGCCAGGTGTGTGAAAAAAAAAAAAGAAAAAAAAGAATCGGACGATTTCCAGAGCCGACAACGTGCGCTCATCGCTCGTTCTCTTATCTGACATCGCATTATTACGCGCGTCCACCTCATCCGCTACAACTAGTTATTCCCTTCGTTAGGCTAAATGATGAATTAATTCCCGACGCCGGGGTATACGTAGACACGCGTTTTATACCTCCTCGTCGCCGCTAAACAACGTACTTCCGCGAACAAAAGTTCTATAATACAACATCGGTTGTATCTAAACACGTGATCGATATTAGGAATTGTTTTGCGAAAACCTTGACCCTCGATTTGACGAGAGTAAAAGTTGTAAATAATGTTTTCTTTAACCGCATGTGTGTGAGGAATATACACGCTTCAATGGTTCTCCTCTCCGTCAACGAAACAAAACCATTCTTTTTTTCTCGATCGACAAATATCATTGAAGAAAATTGAAAGCTGTTTTCTTTCTGTCGGTGACTTGAAGCCGCGACGATCCTCGAATCACGCGTCGCGATATCCGCGATCGTCGGAATGGCAAGCGACGCGAGAGTGATCCGTCATTGTTATTGTTCCTCTAGCCTGTCATTTTTCGTGGCGGTGCACGTCGCGCGCAGCTCCGTCCTCTTCATCTTTTCTAGCCGGGCTCGCGGCCAACTGACCATAAGATAGTGGTGATTAATCTTGCCAAGGGCATGCCCGACGTTCCTTGCATTCGAAATTCGGAACGTGCATCGGGCGCGTGTACGTGCGCGCGTAATCCCGTGTATCCCCGAGCGAGGAGGAGAACGCGCGACGAGGAAAGAAACAAAAAAAAAAAAAGAAACTAGAAAATGCGGAGTGCCACGGTTTAGTTTTCGTTCGGATGCGCGTTAGCGAAGTGACATGTAAAGACGCGATTTAATTTAAATCGCGTTTCCCCAAAAGCTCCCCGAAGTAAAGTGTATACGTTATTGTATACGCGGCTTAAATTCAATTAGCGACGAGTTAACGTCGTTTCGCAAAGCAAATACGAATTTTACCCTCTCGCGGATTGTGATCTCGCTAATCTGTCGTATGAAGTAGTGACTGTATACGCGCGTGTATAAAAACAAAACCGAAATTGCGCGTGCAATGCGAAATCAGCACGGAACGCTAGAAATTTTAATACCGGAGAGAGAGAGAGAGAGAGCGCGACGAGATTAAATGCGCCGCATTGTGTCTTGCTAGTAACAATTGTATTAAGGTATTGTGCGATGCAGAAATAACGTTCAATAAATCGAAAATCCACGTTCTCTGCACTTTATTGGGAATACAGTGCTACATACAGCGCCCGTTCCCTGTTTATAATTTTCAATAATGTATTACTTGCGCGTTCTGTACACGGGTGTTGATAAATTGGTAGCAATAAAGCAATGTATTTTCACTGTTCGATAACTGGTCTCTTTCTCCAATCGTAAGAGAGTTATTAAATTCAACGGCTATTTATAACGCGCAACACAAAGCGCTCCGCGCGCGATCAATGTGTTCCACATCGCGCGCGTAATTAATAAATAAAAAATCACCAATGCAAAATCACATAACAAACGATTTTAAAAGCTTTTTACGAACGTAAAAGACACGCAACAGAGTTGTCGTGTCTTTGATTCCATTATTACAAATTCTTATTACAAACGCAACATGTACGTGTAACGTGAAGTATATATGTATATGTCTAATTCTCTCTCTCTTTCTCTCTCTCTAAACGGCAAATTTATATTACGAGTAAAAGTAACTTTTCAACTACACGGCACGCGCAAGGTAGATGTACATCTCAAGGTTGCACACTTTGTGCTAATTAATGTTTCCGTTCTCATTAAAACTGAAACAGAGTTTGGCGAAAATCCGGCTGGAACATTGTGTACCGAAACCGCCGGCAATATAATGAATATGCAATCCGACGCGGTCGCGCGCGCGCTACGAGCGATGGAAAAATCAGTAACCAAAAACAAAAAAAATAAAAAAAATAAAAAAAATAAAAAAATAGAGTCAAATAAAGAACGGCTCGAAATTCGCGCTTGCCGTTTCGACAGGGTAGTCCTCGCACTTGCATCATACACTTAACCAAAGCTTCGTCCACTTTGATAAGAAATAATTGCGCGCTGGTGTGTGTGTGTGTGTATGTGTGTGTGTGTTTGTTTGTTTGTGTGTATGGGCCGGCGGATCGCAGCCATATCCGAAATATCAGCGGGAATATTTTTTTTCTCTCTCTCGATACTACGGCCGTTGTAAACAATCGTCTCATTCCGCCCCGGTTTAAATGTTTTTAGCGATATACTCATCGCGCGTGAATTCACGTGAAAAATACAATAACGGTGTTAAAAACGCCGCGGTTAAATAACGCTGGTCCGTCGCGTCGCTCGTCAGACCGAACATTTACCGGTTTGTGAATAAAAATCAAAATACGTCGAATATATACGCGAGCGGCAAGTGTTTGACAAAATTCGATTTTGCCACACGGGATCGATCGATTCGGCGTGTGTTCGATAAACGAACAAAAATATTAAACATCACATTTTCACTAGCGCTTTCGTTCGATAATATGATGGATTTTGAGTGAGTCTGGCAAGTCTTTTTTTTTTATTTTTGAATGCATTATAACGCGCAAAAATATCGCGCAAAGTCCGTCCGACATTTTGCATGTCATTTTTCTCGTTCGTTCCGGCGAAAGTCCGATACTGATATATTTATTTAGAATCGTATAGTCGCACGCGCGCGTGTACGTTGCGTCTTGCGTAATGTGTCTCCAGAGATACAAGTTGTAAACCGGCGCGTCTAAGATATTTTAAAATAATAACACAAAAAGAAAAGAAAATAATATATGAAATCGAGAGAGAGATAAGGAGTCTCGCAAATCTGTCATAAGAGCGTGTGTGGTGTATTATTATCGACTTAGTGGCTCTACTCTGGCATTACATCCACATCACGTGTCTTTACACAGACGCAAATAAACTTTACGCTTAATGCACAAACAAGCAAATATGATTGGGTGAAAATAAATTTCTCCATTCGTGCGTACATGTGCCTCATAATATATATAATAATGTGATTACTAAAAATATATAATCTGATTTTTAAAAACTGTTATCATAAAACCTAGTGGAATTTAAAAAATAATGTAACTCGCTCCCATCAAAATCGCACCAAGACTAAGAGTTAGATATATCCTTTAGGTTAGATACATTTCAAAAACTCTGTCACACAATCCAAATACTAAATAATAAATTAAATGAAACTCTAACTTCGTTGAAAGTATTAAAAACTCATGAACAATGTAACATTAAATATGTACAATTAACTCTTATATTAACGATCAATATATATTTATAAGACAAAGCCAACAATTGATGATCTGATTAATTAATTTAAATACAGATTCACACACACACACACATGCGCAACAGCTTTTCGTAAAACCGTAACCGTGTTAAAATACAAAAGGAAAATATAAGACGTAAATAATGCAATTAAGGCTATTTATTTATTACTATAGTGTGCAGTTTTATTGCGTCGCAAAAAAGTGACACGTGTTTAGCGATGGTGTAAATTATTGTTACGATTGCAATTATTGAGATACGCATTGTGAACGCGTTTTGTAAAACTAGTATGTAAATACTTGGTTTTGCAGTTTCTCTATCTATTACAATTATCTACGGTAGTAGTAAAAGGATTACAGCTTTTTTATGTAAACAACAAATATACGCTTCTTCGTAAATATATATTATGTTTCACATAAACATAAACAAATAAATCGGTGAATAAATCATTCGGAGCGCGAGTTATGGGGTTTTAAACATTTTTAAAGAAGAAAGCATTGCGTATTTATTTTAAAAAAAAAAAAAAAAAAAAAAAAAAGAAACAAAAGTGAATTAAGAACAGCTTAAAATCCGTCGTTGCGACAGGCACACACTCATATCATGCATCACTCAAAAAGCCTCGTTCACTTTGATAAGAAACGATAATTTCACGGTAATTTTGCAGTTGTTATTTGGTTTTGTTACACGAAAGCAGAAAATTGCCGGTTTTACATAAACAACTTGATCTGATTGACATTTGGATTGATTAAGAAAAGTAAATACGTGCTTACAATTAAGAAAAATGATAGAATAGCACCAGTGGCGATTATAATTTTCTTTGACACACGCGCGTTTATAAAATAAACAGTATAATTAACACGCGCAAAAAAACAAACGAGAGATTGAAGATCAATGAAGATAATGGTTATCTCGGCTAGGAATTGACTTAGCGAAATCCGCCGCGGTAACAATCATGAAGTCATTACGCGGTAACAGGTTTTCCATTTTTTTTTTTTTCCCGTTTACAGATGGTAATTGATTGAAAAGGAAAGGAAATACCGGGAGCCGTGTCTATGTCGTTAACTATTAACTGCATCATTACTCATAACATTTATGAACGGCGATTTACATTAATCATTCTCGCCAACAACTTGACATTATAGCGGTATTATTTCGAACGAACTAATATATCTGCTGCAATGCAATTCCGTTTATACAAAATCGTCCGCTATTCCGTCTTTGACGCATTTTTTTTTTTTTTTTTTTTTTTTTTTACGAGATTTTACGATCGCGAGTGTTTACAAAGTATTTGATTATTATTGCGTGACTATTATACGTTTACGGAAACTATATTACTTTGCATTATCCGCAATCTGTTTTTCTGCAAACTAATCGGAGCGCTGTAATCTCTTAAGATCTGTTAGATTCGTTGAACCTTGAATAAGATCACTGTCGACGCACTTGTTATAGAATCAAATTCTAAATATATTTAGAACCGCAGAACGTACGTACATAGTTTGCTACTCGCAACTGCGATTTGCAACACTATTGAACTTTTGCAACGAGCGATTTGAAAATATTTATTGACACGAATTGCGTTATCGCGCGCGCGGATACGTCGAGTCTATTTATAAAGATGCGTCTCTCCGCCGAGATCGAAAATATGTGATGTTTATATACAGTTGTTCGCAATCACTCGCCGTTGTCTCGAGAAGTGTTTTTTTAAATGAAGTGATAGGGAAAAAAAGAAAGACGATAAAGTTATCTAAGATCGGAGCAGAGTCATAGAAAAGGTGGCCATCGGGAGGGAAACGCGGAAAAGAGTGGCCGCAACTTTGAAGGTTGCTATCGCCGGGTGATTCACCCTCGCGAAAAACTTCGACCAGCTGTCTTTTACTTGTTATCCGTCGCCAATCTTGGATCCGCGAATGGATCAGCGGTTTATTACCGGCTCGCGTCTTACATTTACGTAAAATGCGCGTCCAGATGTTGTTGTATCCGTCGTGTATACTCTGATTTTTTATTTCTCTCCCCCCATCATTACGTTCCCTCGATCAGACGCGAAGGGTTAAAGTATAATCTTCACGTAGCTGTCGATCATGTTCGTTTTATCGTAGCAATTAGTCGGTATGTAATTTTATTATTTAATTTATCATTTTAGCAACGCTCTCTCTCGATGTATCGATAAAAATTCAGGGTTTGTTAATCAAATTTCAGGTCTAGGTTTGGGTCCGCACACACCGGAAGAAGCCGCCGTCCTGGCTGCGGCCGCCGCGGCGTTACATCACCACCATCAAGGCCCCGGAGGTCCCGCGATGAGGCCTCTGAGGCCACCGCTGCCTCCGGGGATGCTTCACACGTCACCGCATCCTCTGGCCACCCATCATCCCCTCACGGCGCCGCACCATCCTCTCGTGCCGCCTCATCATCCGGAGGAGGACGGTGTCGTGGACGATCCGAAGGTCACGCTCGAGGGCAAGGAGCTTTGGGAGAAATTCCACAAGCTCGGGACGGAAATGGTCATTACGAAGAGTGGCCGGTAAGTGTCAACGTCGCCGTCCTCTCTCACCGATATTGTTACCATGATTACGATCCTTTGTCGTTGATTGAACGATTATTTGCGGGAGTAGCAAGGGTAGTAGAGCAATCAGAACGGCGATTCTACCAAGTTTCATCGCACACGTGTACATTGTGTATAACATCTAATCAGCAGTCGAGTAGCTTTGACGTAGACGCAGAGACTCGTACGAGAGCGAGCGTATATAAGATCTCAAATGAACATGAGAAAAAAACCTCGCATGCGGGTCGTCTCGCGCGCGAGGAACGTATTCATTGACGTTCTCGAACGCGCACAATGCGGAGATGAGATATCGAAATTAAATACCACGAGACTGTCTCTAAAATTTTTCACAACCGACCGAGAAAAGAACAGATATATTTATTTTTTGCGTGCGGAAACACCGCAATTACTTTGACGAGAGAGAGAGAGAAAAATCTCTGGTCTCTTCTTCTAGTTTTCTTTTTTTTTCCACGTACAGAAAGAAAGAAACGTGCTGGGACAATTTCGTTATCTCCACTTTTTGACGTTTTTTTGACGTAGAGCACATGTGAATTTACGCGCGCGCACCCACAAACTCCTTCCTCCTTGTAGCGCGAGCGAGCCGCACTTGCGTGTACTGCGCGCTCGACATACACGTGTCTTGCGATTTCTGCGCACGTGAGAGGAAGGAAAGGGAAGAGAGGGCATACTTTCCCGATGACGTGTAGTAGTAGCGCCGTCGTAAAAAGATATCACCGCGAAAGTTCGATCCCTTCGTCGTCAAGCAATTGAAACTTCTTCAACCTTTTCCCTCACCGTTCTCGATTACTCTTTTTGCCCTTTTCTTCCTCCCTCCCTCCCTCCCTCCCTCTGTTTTCCGTCAGTTTTCTCCTTTCTTTGAGGCGCAAAAACCCCAACTACTTCACCCTATATTCCGCGAAGTCACGATCGGCGCGCACGGTGGTGGGTCGGTCGCTCTGTTCGTAGCGGACGAGTTGTGTGGAAGGTCTGATGTGTGGCGAGCGAGCAAACCGATGGAAAAGGATGGGAGCGAGAGAAAATCGGACGGACGGGCTCTTCTTTCGCGACGAAGACAGGCCTCCGAGCAATCGAATGGGCAGATATATCACGTCTGAGTGGGGACGCGATGGTAAACTGTAATAGCTGAGAATAGAGCGCGCGCTCTCGATGAAAGAGTGAGCATATACGCTTACATAATTCATGTGCGACGTGTACAGGTGCTAAAGCGCGCGCGCACTCGTTCGTTCGTTTGTTCGTACGTGTACGTGCATTACGGCCACACGGACGTCAAATGATATGTGCCCTTTGTGATACGCATGTGTGTGCGTATCGTTCGGATTAAATCTTCGCTCTCTTCGATCTCTTCGGTTAATACGCTTATGAACGACGTTTGAGCCGACGTTTAATCTCCTAATTTGCGTCATTAGTAAAGAGAGAAAGAGGTGAGAGATGTGTGCGGAAATTATTTTGCGGCACGAGAATCGACAAGTAGGCGCTAAATATTTTCGTCTATTTGTCGATCCTCGTGCGATAACGTAAAAGCTTTAATTAGCGACGTAATATATTTGCAAAAAGTTCTCTTTCCAGAAGATAAGTTCTGACCGCGGAAAAGAGAATGCAATTAAAATTTTGTCAAAATGTCGAGACGTCGAGAGTATCGTCAATTATTCTTAGATTAATTAGGTCTGTAATATGAGCGCGATTTTATCAGACTATCGGTTAATTTTATTAACAAGAGGATACATATCGATCGCAATATTTCAATCTCGGTTTTGATAAATATATACACGCGCTGTTGTTTAACGCGTGACAAATAACCGATGTCGTCGTGTTTAGCACAACTCAATTTGCAGCGCGAATAAGAATGACTAATTCGAAAATACGGACAACATGATTAATTCACGTGTATAATGACATGTACGTCTTAATAATCGCTGTTACGTTACAGTCCTGTCTCCGTTTCTCTCATACGTGAAACAGCCGCGCCTAAAGTTTGTTTCAGAGATCTTCAGCGGAACAAAAAAAGCGCGCGCTCGAACACTCGTACAATCAAACAAAAACAATTATACTAACGCGATGCCAATTTGTTAAAAGGCAAATGCATTTTCAACATATCTCTCAATAGCTCTTAGGATTGACATCCGCAGTCGCTGTTATCTTTTCAGAGATGAAGTATCGTTTACGGCAGATAACATTTAAATATCGCCGGCAAATATCCGGTAAAATATTATTAAGCGATAAAAACCGAATGGAGGCAACACCTCGCCTCTCCTCTGCGATTCGATGTTAGCAAAGGAAACACTAACGATACCGAGCAATCGATATTGTCGAACTTAAATAGCGCTTAGTAATCTTATCAGAACCGGACGACCGGTCTCCCGCGATCGGATCGTGAAATCACGGGCGCGCGCGCGCGCACCCGCGGCGGATCGATCGCAATCTCGAAAACCGACCGCGCTCTAAATCAATCTCCATCGATAAATAATAACCGTCAGGCCTGATCTGCCCCTCTCCGTCCGGCTGGCTCTCTCCGCAGAAAGTGTGTACGCTCGCTCGCGCGAGATCGGGTTTCGCAGCGAAACGCCGCGCCGGGGCCTCCGTAACGGCCCTCCGATCATCGATAATTATACGCGTGGAAATTACGCCCGTGGTCCCGGGGCCCGTCGGGGACCCGGCGCGCTCTCGGACCCCGTCCGGTGGTCTACGTCTCAATACGCGTTTGACACGTTCGCCACCACACGCAAAGCGCATATTTACACTTGCGAGCGTGCGTGATCCGCTAGACGCGCGTTTTGTTTCCCCGCCCTCTTCTGGAAGAGAAATACATGCAATGTCAATTATGTGCGGCTGCGCGGAGGGATGTTGCAAGAGATGTGTGAAATTTTAGAGCAAATGATTGAGTGCGGCGTTTTTTTTTTTTTTTTATAACAAGTCATTAAATTCGCGACAGATTCTTTGTATAATAACAAAAGTCTTTGGGATAAAAAACGGTGAAAAATACAAGTTTAAATATTAAGTTTTACAGTTTTTTTAATTGCAACTCTATGAATTTTTTTGTTGTTGAAATATACGATATCGGTTTTGATACTAAAGTCTACGAGACACCGGTGCACGCGGATATAATGAGATGTAGCAGTATTGTAGATGCACCTAACACAGCGAGCGTGTAATGCCAGAGGGGGTGTGCGAGGTGGGGCCGGAAAAGGGTGGGGGGTCTTAAGTATAGGGTTGCCTTAACGATGTTTGTTTTATACATTGGCAGCCTCTTCTCGAACCTGTAATCTTTCTAAACGAGATATTACCCGGACCCGTTGCGATACACAAACCCTTGCCCGAATGGGTCGTGCGGTGTGCGCCGGAGGAGTTCGTCTCGCTCGAACGAAAGAAAGAAAGAGGTCGAGCAAGAGAGAGAGAGAGAGAGAGAGAGAGAGAGAGAGAGAGAGGCGCGGGAGGGAAAAGAAAGAGAAAGAGAGAGATGAAGTTCGGGCGAAAATTTTCGCCGTGCTCGTGTGTTTGCTGCCACAAACGAGAGGAGTGGACCCCGGGGCCCGAAATTGCCTCCCTTTCACCCCCGACTGCCTTCAAATTGCCAGCCATTCACGAGTTTCACGTACGAACGCTTATACATACGCATGTGTGTGTGTGTGCGCGCGCAGTGTATCGCTGTATTAAGGCGCCAGTTAAAACACGATCGCGAACGAAATTCGTTCCTACATACCTACGTCGTTGGGAACCTGTGGTTTTCGTACAGCAGAAGGGGGAATGACGTAACGTCGGGCCGCGTAAGAGTTTTAATTCGTCCGATTTCCAAATCGAATAAGTGCCAACGACTTTGCGCAAATAAAAAACAACAAAAAAGAAAAAACAGACGCAAAATATCTTAACGTGTAATTGGCTTAACAGAATTTATCACTTTCTCTCGGCCAACATCGAGCCAATTCGAACGTAATTCTTGGAGTTTTTTTTTTTTTATCTTTCTTTCATTACAGCGCGAATCGCGTCTTTCCGTGAAGAGAACCACGCGAGGTGTTTAGATTCACAAGTTCCGCGCGAAATTGCAACAAAATCTTAAACAGCGAAACATGCGCGTGTATATGTACGCGCGTGAAGGAAATCGATAATACTGATATCTCGGTAACACGTAGACACGCTTGCCTAGATGCAGCAGCATCCACCCTCCTTTTTCTCTCTGCACTCTGCCCCATCTTCGATATAGCATCTGTTCTCCCCCTCATCCCTCTCATTCTTTCCCTTCTTCCCCACTCAACAGCTGTGGGTTCACCCCGTCTTCGTCGCACACGCGCATGCGTGCGACAGACCACCTCTCGCACAGTTATATGCAGTTTCCCCTTTTTTTTTTTTTTTTGTTTTTGTTTTTTCCATGCACAGGGTTGCGCACGTTTGCCGCCTCGTTGTCTTGTCGCGGGGTAACCGAGCTCGATGTAATTAGCCGTATGGGTTTGCCACGCGCGTGCGAGCCTGAAAATACGTATCGCGATTGTGGTGGAAGTGTCGGCATATCCTCCTCCCGCCCGCCGGTGTATCGACGTTTCTTTTGGGGTTGCGGCGATGACGAGGGTGTCTGGAGGCGAGAGCGTCGTTCCTCCCACCTTTCCACCGTCGAACCCACCGCCGGAAGCATCTCCTTCTTCGCTGCTTGTCGCGTGCCTCGACCTTTCGCACTCAATTCTTTCCCGCCGCGTTAAGAAGCGTTTTTTACGCTGAAGTGCCGCAATATCGTCACCTGGATTGTATGAAAGGGCCTGAGGAGCAAGTTGCGCGATTTTTTTTTTTTTTTTGTTTTAATGCAAAAACGAGGCCGAGCACTTTTGCATTAAAATTGTGAGGTAGAAAAATATAATGTTAATGTTTGAAATAAAAAATGTGTACTTTACACACACGCACGCACGCACGCCACGCACACAGACGTTTGTTCGGTTTATCGTTTATTTTATTTTATTTTATTTTTTTTTACGAGAACGGAAACAACTTTGTCGCGATCGAGACTCGTTGAGCTTCGCGTGACGTTAATAAGGAAATCTCTCGTGTTGGGATATTGAAACCGACAGTTCATAACGGCGAGGCCGATGTTCCGGTTTTATTGCATTTCGAGACGCAATCGGAATCGAGTCTCGAATAGAGTCTCTTTTTCTCTCTCTCTCTCTATTGAATAGCTCTTCTTTTTTGCACCGCAAAGTACTGGCCTCACTTTACACCCTTTAGGCGCTTTCCTCTTTCTCTCTCCCTCTTCCTCTTTTTTCTCTCCTTCTCTCTGGGTCATGCTCTTTAAGAGCAAATGATGATCTGCCCGAGACGACTTTAAGCCTTCTCACGTTCCGCTAGTTTTTCCGCCTGCGAAGTATGCTTTCTCGCAAAGAAAGAAAGAAAGCACGGAGAAAGAAAAAGAAGAGCGCGACCGTG
This sequence comes from Pseudomyrmex cubaensis, assembly GCA_014825685.1. NCBI lineage: Eukaryota > Metazoa > Arthropoda > Insecta > Hymenoptera > Formicidae > Pseudomyrmex > Pseudomyrmex cubaensis. Next base: position 65,234 of record QVOA01007588.1, on the reverse strand, counting down.
CGCGCGTGAGGGGTTGATTTAAGAGAAACCATCTCAGTCATCGTTCTGAAGACCTTGCGGAATACACGGTCTCCGGTGTCGAAAACGCGCGATAAAAAGAAAAAAAACAAGAGGATAATACGTTCGACGTTCGCGAACCAACATCACGTTGACGTTGTCACGACGCGATATACATATATTCGCGTTTATGTGCTCGAAGCCCGTAATATTTCCGTACCAGTTAAACGATAACGCGCATTCCGCCACGGCCGGTAATTACACAAATCAAAAAGAGGAGAGGGGGAGGGGGAAAGGAATAATCACCGCGTTCTTGCATCACCGCTCATAAATATTAGCCAAAGCGTCAATTCATTACCGCGCTCGGTAACGTGCCGCTGGCAGTTTGTCTCCAGCGGCTCTACATATCGACTACACCTTTCTCTTGCAACACGACCTTGTGCTTACCTTGTTGTGTATGTGTATGCGCGTGCGAATCGCATGCGGACTATCGTCCGCGACAGGAAAAAATCCGCGAAACGCGAAGAGACGCTGAAGGCGTAATTTCAGTTCGTTTCATTCACGATCGGACGTAACGACAGGTCGTTTCACGGCCTCCATTACTCTGTGTGTGTGTGTGTCTTCTTTTTTTCCGCGACGTTCACGTTTAAATACAACCGACGATTTCCCGGCGGCTCTCTATCCCGTCCCGTCTGTCACCGGTCGATGGGCTTTTTCGTGTCTTCAATCGTTTTCTTATTTTCTTTCTCGTTTTCTCTCTCGCCGCACTTTAGTGCGATTAATTTTTTTTTCTTCTGCTCTCGCGCTTAATTAATTTCCTTTGATATTGCACACCGTCATTATTATTGAATTAAGTTATTATCGAATTCATTTTCAACATCGAGCTGGGCGTATCCATTCATTCATTCATTCAGTCTCTTTCAAGTCTTTATATTTTTTTTTTTTTGTCCGTCTCCATGTTCCGCCTTCGGTTTTTTTCTCTCTCTCTCTTTTTCTTCTCTTCGCTCTTCCTCTCGCACTCTGTCCGTCGACTTTGTCGTTTTTTTCATTTTATTCAAACACGAATGTCCTTATCTTCGACGGCACTTCGCGGCGTGTTTCAAGGCTACAAAAGCCCGTACACGCGATTACGAGATAGCGCATCGGCGGCATCGTATCGTTTCGCACGCGAAGCTGGTTTCGCACCGCGCTCGACGTGACGCTCGTCGAGAGAGTGCTGTGAACTCTCTTTCTCTCGCTCGTGTTGTTTTAGAATGGTTTTCCTCGCGCTCCCAACTGTCCGAGTGGAAACCCGCACTTTTCGCACCCGCGCGCGCGGCGGCGTTTTAACGATCGGTGCGAAACTCGGCGCGTGTCGCTCGCACGCAAGTCAACATGTATATTCTGTATATTAATTGAATTTCCATTGTCAAGTTTTACTATCCAATAATTAAATTTACCGCGAAATTAAAGTACGTCGAACAAAAAAAAAAATACAGTTTGTCGCGAAATAAAAATAGAAGAGATAAAAGTCTCTAGTTAAAAAAAAAAAATAATAAAAAAAATATATCTGTTATAGACACACACACGCACACATGTAACGCTCTAACACAGCGTATTTACCTGACAACAAACATATTTAGCTCTAGTGTATTTCGAAACTTTTTGTCTACATTTTTTATAATAACAAAATATTCTTCACACAATTACGTTCAAATTACGTACGTAAATCATCGAACCTCGCCTCTATCGAAGAATCCTTGACACGTGCGTGTCACGAGCTCAAAAGCTACCTACTCTGTTTCAATTAGCGGCCGGTGTGCATGTGTGTGTTAGAAGGTTATTATAAATGTGCCGGAGTGAGAAGTAATGAAGCGTTAAATAGTCGCATAGTTCTTACGACGCATTTGCATTGGTCACTGATAAAGTGTTGTCGCGAACAATCCGTCAAATGTGCTCGCCGACAATCTAGCGCGGTTACTCGCGCAATTTAAATAGAGTTAATAACGTTGCCGAGCGACTTCGAGTTTGCGGAAAAAATTATACAGGTGAAGTTTGAAAATTCTGGTGAAGCGCGCGCGGCAATAAATTTTAAAGTCCGTGTCACGGATCAGTCATTTATTACGGCGATGTTAGACATGTCGTTTGCGTAAAAAAACGCAAAGGTCGCGCCGTAAAGACGCTTGATAAACACCGGAATGATGCAAATGGCTCGCGAGAAATCATACGCGGAAGCGTCGAGAAAGGCCGCGGCATGCGTTCGCCGATAAATCGATCACGACGAAAAGGACAGTAGAGAAAGCTCGGGTTAAGCGTAATTTTCCGACAATTTCTCGTTCGCCCAGATATTTTATGTTGATGTTCCTCTTGACACATTTTATCGTGTGATCAGCAGAAATCGTATAAAACTTCTCGCACATCGAACTATCATCGACGAGTCGATAGTGTGTTATCACTCGATATACGTACTAAACTCCGTTACATCCTAGAATGAAACTCTATAGCTCTTTCTCGCATTACATCATATAATAATTTGTACGATATCCGAACACGTTCGCTCGATCGGCGGCGGCGGTTGATCGATCACCGGGGCGATCCATTGATCGGCGGCTGCTCTCACCTCGTTGTTGTCGAGCCGCGCGGAAAAGGCGATCGGATAGACGTTATCGGATCGAATTCCGCGCGAATAATATTAATTTAAAATTGCCGCGCGCGTTGCGCGGGATTAAACAGCGATTGCGATCTGACGCGCGTCTCGGACAGGTGCGAGAGCTTTATTATCTGTCAAGAGCGAGAAAGGAAGAGTGCGATACAACCTATTATAACGTCTTCGCGATACAACATCCTCGAGATCATCTTTTTAGACATACTTGGGCTCAAGAAAGGCGGGTATTGATGCTCGAAAATTTAACAAGCTATCGATACGAGACTTCTTGTTGATACATATCGAGGCTAGTCAACCTTCTGACAATCCTTATTGTCGTCGATGGAACGCGAAGTAGCACTCTGCTAATTCAAATGCGCAATGCAAACTCGAGTGGATGGTCGGCAATAATACTTTTAGATCAGCACCGCAAGTATAAGTTCGCAATAAACCGCGTTATCGGTTCTCGAACACGATAGGTGCGTCCGTGAAGTGTCTAATGAAGCGTTTCGCGACACTTTTTCACATCGCGCATTCGCTCGCCTGACCCGCGCGGAATCGGCATGCTTATTAACGCGAATGTGTAACAACACACGCGGCGGCGCGTTAATGGGCGGTTTTACGTATTACGTGTGCATTACAGCTGGTTTAAATTCTGACGGACAGCGGCATTGTGTGTGAGCTCATTTTTATAATTACATAATGTCGGGGCTGATATGCGCGCGCGCGCGCGAAAAAAAAGATAATTATACTTTCTGAGAGAACTTTCTCTCTCGCTCTTTTTCTCTTCATTTCTCGCATATCGTTGCGCGGTTGCGTGTGTGGAAATAAAATTCGGTTTTTATTGTGAAAAAATACATACGCCAATTAGATGTAGGAAGCGGGAGAACCAAAAAGAAAAAAAACTGTTAAATATTAATTAATTGAGTTTTCGACTTCAAAAATAATCAGATACCGTTCGCTGAAAAGTTTCGAACTGGGCGACTCGTTTAAAATTTCCGAGGGCGAACGCGAATAGAGAAAAAGAGAGAGAGAGAGAGAGAGAGAGAGAGAGAGAGAAAATACACGATATATATACGGGCAGGAAGGAAGGAAGGAAGGAAGGAGATCGCCGCGCGGTGGTCGACGGGCAATTTCTGAATGCAAATAACGGTGGTGTCGAAAGGGGCCTTGCGGATGAAAACGCGGGGAGGTGGTAGTATGCAAATAGAAAGCTGTTATGGGCGTCTTCTTCGCCTTCGGCCTAACCTACGCCACTTGAATATGACGCGCGATCCAACCCCTTTCTCACGGCGCGAAAAGTGTGAATTCAACGTGAAACGAGAAATAGATGCAAAGAAAAAAAGAGAGAGAGAGAAGGCCTTGAAACCGAGGATGCCGCGTTCGTCATTTTTTCAGTGACTTATTTCGAACCACATCCATCGTCGTGTGTGGACCGTTTCTGACCGGAGGAAAGACACTTTGCGAGAGTAAGACAATTAATCGAAGTTGATTGATCTTATCTATTCGAAAAATCCAAGTTTATTTATCACATTAATGTGGACAGAGAAAGAGAGAGTTAATTGACGGGGTGTATCTCCTCGCTTCGTTGAAAAAGAAAAAAAAAAAAAACGAAAACCGACGCGGTGTGTACCGATGGACTAAAAGCGCGTCAAGCGATTTCCGAACATTATCGCGAGAGATCGCGTACTACGTACGTTGCGTATCATAGACGCGATATTAAGCTGGCAGCGACAAGCTGGTTTTGATTAATTAGCGCGATCCGCATGCGGGCAAATTAATCTCGCGCTTTATCTGGAGGACTTTAATAGGTACCTTCGCCATTCACCAGCTGCCGCTGCCACACGCTACACGGGATGCGGTTTAGCTTACCTTCAACGGTCTACCTTAGGGTTTCGCGAATCATCCGAACCGAAAGTTGTCATTTTTCTCCGAGACGACGTTCGAAATTAGAAAGAGTTCGAAATCCGTCGGATGACATTTTATAACACGAGACAATGTTCTCTACACTACGAGAATCTGTTCCGCATTTTTATTAACGTTTACATTTACGACACCCGGTACGTGTCGATCGTGCGTCATTACGATCGAGCCGAGTTCTCCGGAGTTTCTCACACCTGAGTTGAAGAGCCGCAGGGGTGGGGGGAGACTAATAAGAAATCCTATAGGGGCGGCCGCATAGCGAGATCACAACGAAAGGAGCCTCGAACGCACACACACACACACGCACACGCACACATACGCGAGCGCGCGCGTGTATCCTCGTGCGAGTGTGCGCGGCGTGCACGCACGGACCCGGGAGACGGGAGATATAATGATGGCCGTGGCGTGCCCTATAGCGTGTAAACCATAAGAGATAATGTAACAGTGGAAGTTCGGCTGGCGCCACTCGTTATTTATACAGTGTGGTCGGCCAGAAAGATCGTCGGGGGAGGGGAGGGAGGGGGATTCCGAGATTTCTCGGGGCAGGGGGTGAAGGCCAGAGACGCCCACTAAATTATTATTTGTTCTCGGCGAGTCATAAACGCCCGGAATTATACCGGGGCTACCACGAAGTCCTCCGCGAAAACTTTTGCCCGCTGTTCTTCCGAGCAACAGGAAGTGACGCACGTGAATCCATCGGCACTCGATTGTACAGGTGTGATCCGTCCGTCCGAGACTTTGCGCACTTCTAACTAGATCTTCTTTCTTTGTAAACGAAGCGTTAAAATATTGTCGTTCTTTTTTTTTTTTTTTAAACGTGCGAAACAGGTTTTGTTCCGAAACAAAGCTTTTCCACTTGATCCCGGGGTTTGTGAGCCGACCGCATATCATGCTCGTAATAAAAAAGAGCGAAAGGTTCGAAGAAGCTTTCTCGATGGGCGCGACTTCGGTGCGCGCTCTCTCGGATCCGGTTAAAAAAGTTCTTCGCTGCGGGGGTTCCGCGGGAGGGAGATGCGCGGCCGTAGGATGTGAAAGAAGGGGTGGGAGGAGGAGGAGAGAAGCTCTCGAAACCCCGAGCGGCGACTATCGGTTTCCATATCGCGCCCGCTCATCTCTCTTTCGGGCTCCTCTACGCGGGCCCTACGGTGGAAAGGCGCATATAAACTCGGCCTTAACTGCTTTACGACGATCGTTTGTACCGATTTGTTCGACAAGACTCGCACACACAGTCGAGAGGGGGATGAATAGAGGAAGGACGAGGAAGGGAGAAACGACTCTCCTCTCCTTCGCGCGCGCTCTTTCTCTCTCTCTCTCTCTCTTTTCCTCATTTTTTTTCACTGTCAGTCCTCTCTTTTCGCGAGAATAGATTTGTGTCCTGTCCTTCGTCGTCCCATAAACTCAATCTCTCTCTTCTCGCTCCCTTCTGCGTTCTCTCCCTCCGTCTTTTGCTCCCTTCTTCATCTTTTTCATCCGTGTTTTACTTCCTTCTGACGTCGAGGCGCCGAGAATAGGGCGCTCATCGTTGTAAGGCGCGCCGATAAATTTGCGCAACAGCGTAAACAGATTAAAATAACGTCGGAGGTGCACGCGATAATTTTGTAACCGTACGGCGGCAATTGACTCATCGAGGGAACACGGGGGGGAGAAAGGAAGGAATGACGGCGGCGGCGGTGGTTTGTTGTTTGCGGCGTGTCCAATTTACGATAAAGTTTGCGATGTAAAATTCGAGAGTGAGAGAATTTTTTAATTTCCTCTTCGCGCGGCGGCGCTTTTATACGCGGTGAGAACGTGTCATGCGCCTTCTTTAAGACCGTATTTTATGCTTCTTAGTCTATAAAAGCGCGGAGAATGTAATAATCTTTGTGCCTGCAACGGGTGTTTCTGGAAGAAACTTCATTCATTCGTTCTTAAATTACCGGGAGGGATTATCGAATTGCAATCGTGAAACGTCACGTGTGTTCGTAAAACTTTAAACGAGGATAATAAAATATTTCGCGTGCATGTGTAAATCTCTGTAAATAAATTGACTCACTTTTTATTCGTCACGCGGACTCGTGTGACGTCAACAAATGACACAAATTGAAAAAGACATTAATTTAATCCGAATTATCGCGGAATTATTATTTTGAGTGTCGTTCGCGCGCGAACGCATTTCTTCTTTCACGGATGACACGCGCGTGCACCAGAAAGAGATTCGCGTGTCACCCGTTACGTTGGACCGGACGCGGTCATTGGAAACGACGGCGGGGAGAGATGAGAGAAGCAGAGGAGGACGATAAGGCGAGACAGAGATTGGCGGGCAGAGAAATAAATGGCCATGCAAAAGGGACGCGAGCAAATCATCGGTGGGCGCAGCGCGCTTAGCGATAAAATAAATTAACTCAAAGCTACCGGGTTGCGCGCGCGCGCGCGCGCGCAGGGATTCTTTCGGTGGCGCGTCTCCGGTCGCGTGTAATGACGCGCCGTAAATAACGATTCCACCTTCGATTTATCGACGCGAGCGCTGCTGCGACGGGGGCGGGATGAGAGTAGGATACGTACGTACATATGTATATCGAGGGCTCTCTCTCTTTCTCTCCCTCTCATAAAAGCGACACACCGGTATGCGCGCCGTTACAGTTGCCGAGGCAATGACGAGCATTATCCAGTCGCGTCGTTACGCCTTAGCGGGGCAACTACTCGCTTTCGTCCCGGCTAATAACGAGGCTTCTTTTTCTACGGTCTCCGACCGTGACCCGAGCAAATCGTAACGATTAGTCGCGCAAAGTCGTAACGTTCCTTCGGCACATCGTTTGAATTTCTCGGCGCGCGTCCCGTTCGGACGGAGATGCCAAAGAAACTTGCGTGCGAAGGACTCGGGGGCTTTGCTTAATTGCGTGTGAAATGTTAGAGAATATTCAGCTAGTAAAAAGAGAAATTTTAAGATAAGATAAGCACAGTTCCGGAGATATGAAGGGGCGTTTTGAGCAGGAATATAAGATTTTTCTATGCAAACATCATAATATCGCATATCGATATATATATCGCAAATCGATATATATCGCATATCGATATATATCGCAAATCGATATATATCGCATATCGATATATCGATCTTATTTTTGTTTCTAATTGCCGATTCCAGCAAAGTGTTAAAATTTGATTAACCAAAATGTAATATTGGGTATGTTCAATGGATCATAGATGATCCATTCGACAGAATATATCTTCAATATTATATGAACTTCAGCCACGCATTCTTATGCAATACACCCTGACTGGAAATCATCACTTTCACTCCCTTGTATCTCCGGAACCGTACTTATGCTTATCTTGAAATTTTACTTGTATTAATGTTTCATCTAATAGTACTATTTGCCATGAAAAAAAAATTTGAAATTCGCGGTCCAAAAAATGGGCGAAATTTGCCATCACTCTTTATTACAAATTTATACAAAATTTCGATAGATTTACTTTTTCTGAATCAAAGACAAACGTGATGTTAAGAGAGAAATAATAATAACTTTTAAGAGCCATGCGTTGGAGAAGTGTACGTGCAAAACATGTTTAAAGTGTAAATTAATGCAAATATTAATTCGAATTAATTCCAATTCAAATTACGACACACACACACACACAATTCGAATTAATTTCAATCCGAAAAACTAATTGTAACATAATGTTAATTATCGCATATTTGCATTAGTAACGCGAGAGCGTTACTGTCTTAGAATTATTGCCTTTCGGAAGCGCGAATACATCAGCGTGCATAATCAACCGTCGTAAATAAGGAACGACGATGGGCGCAGGGTGATACTCCTATCGGACGTTCGCGTCGTAAATCCGCGGTCGGTTTCATCGGACCAGCGGCGGGTGTATATCTGCATCGAGATATCGGCGCGCGGCTTCGACTCGCGCGACAACGAGAAAGAGGAGAGGCAGAGAGATCGGCGGACTGCACCTGTGTGCGCGTCTCTCTTTTCTTTCTCTCTCCTCCCCCTTCGATTTGTCGTCATTACTCATCGATGCGATAACGAAAGAAGTGTTTCGCGAAAGGAAGCGAGCCGTTTCTTGTATCCGTCCGAACGAGCGCTCTCTCAGATTTACGATATCTATACACGAATGAGATTGTTCGTTCCGTAGGAATTGCTCTTTGGTAACTTTAACGCGCGAGATAAGAGTCTTCGTTCTCTCTCTCTCTCTCTATCTTTCTCCCGTTACACGTGAAATATCACGGGAATGACGGAACAACGAACGAACTAATAAATATCCGATAATCGACGAAGTTTCATGGATTCCCTTTGGTAAGTTCGACAATTTGTGTTTTACATTTAATAAATTTCTCATTAAATAATTTTTCCTTTTTACATTTAAAAGAAAATTACAAATATATGTATATGTGCGGATTTTCTTTCTCTCTTTCTCTCTCTCTCTCTCTTATTTTTATCGAATATTTGTGATCAAGTGTTCGACGGGAAATTGCCTTTTGATCGCCAATCATCGCGACTATAGAAAGTCTCGACGCGCGCTGCGAACGTTTCATCGAACCTCGCACAGCCCCGTGTGTAATGTATGTACGCGTATTCGATCGGTGTGCGCAGCTCCCTCCTCTTCTCTCGACGCGTTTCTCCGTCTCTCCGGTTAACGAGGCAGAAGCCATAGGCTGCGGCACGAAATACCGAAAGAATAGCCCGAGGCTGCGCGTCTAGATCGGGTCCCGCCGATAGAGCCGTAACGCCGAAAATTAGCGCCGTCCGAGAAACAAATACGGGGAGAGAAAGACAAGCGAGAGTTGTTTTACGAGACGCGCGACGAGGACGACGACGTTTGTCGTGTGAGAGAAAGAGATAGAGAGAGAAAAAAGAGGAGAGACGTATACATATGTGCTGTTGCCGGCGAGAGGATGCGTGCACGAGTTATATCGTCGTCGTCGTCGTCGTCGTCGTCGTCGTGCTCTCGCACATCACCGCAGGCTCCTGAGGTTTCGTGGAAGCGATCTCTCGCTTCCACCTGCCAGACTCTTGCGGAAAGCGCGCCGGTACTCGGGGATGAATGTACTGGGTGTCCCGGAAGTGCATCTCTGCGGTTACACCCGAAACTGGCAAACCACTTCCGCGCGCGGAAGACGAAGGGAGCGCGAGAGTGAACGCGGGAGTTGGAAGAGGAGAAACGTCGCAGCGACATAATCGGTGAAAATGATTGAGAGACAGACAAAAAGAAAAAAAAATGATAATTCACGGAATCTCTTTTTCTCAAATTTATGTAAAAACGTGCGCGCGATTAATTATTTGAAACGCGATTAATTGACGAGTGCACTCGCATATATACGTCGGTTACAATTAAATTACGAGAAGATATGTATAATTTGAATTCTGCTCTTGGCGCACGCGGGGATCGTACGTGTTAGATACGGAGAAAGGTGAGGCTGTCCAACGATAATTGCGATTATTAGCGATCGAGCGTCAGCTATGATTACCGCGTCGGTAAGGAACATAAATTACATATCGATTAAAAAGATTAGCATCTAGCAATTTATTAGCGATGGCGTCCGCGCGATACAGTCTCATCGGCGGCGCGCGCATCGATCGTGCAGACTCTCGAAAAAAATGGGAGTGCGCCATATGCCGTATGGGAATAAACGCGCGCGCGTTGTGTGTACTGTACAGAGGAAGAGGAGAGAGAGAGAGAAAAAGAGAGATTGCTGTGTGTAAAGCCCTTTGAACACTGTAGTAGCGAGACAAGGAATTACAAACGTGAAACGAGCGCCGGGGATGATCGAATGTCGGACGAAGCAGGTGCTTCCTATACACAAAGTTGCCCGTTTTATATATATATGTATATATATATATAAATATCTACCGCGCTTTATTTTGTATTCTATTCCGCTTTATCGCGCGCGATAGCCGCGGAATCAATCATAACGCCACGTATATCGCTGTACAATCGCTGTTATCGGTTTTTCAGATGTAATTGTGTCGTCGCGCACACGCTACATACTTAATAGCAATAATCGCGAAGAGTAGGCGTGTAAAAACGCGCACGTATATGTAAAAACAAATGAGAAAATGCACGCGCGCGCGCGTGTGTGTGTGGGTGTGTATGGCGTGCGTACACGGAAATAATTGGCTCACATTGCTCTTCATTTCGCGATCGCTATCGCAATTTTTTTTTTTTTTTTATAACATGGATCGCGACATCAGATAGCTGGTTGCGTTTTCATCTCTACTTTTTTTTTGTTGCAATCGAGAAATTATTCACACAGGATTATCTACAATTTGTAAACAATATTAATGTTTTTGAATTATTAATATTTGATCAGTTTTTGTTTCGACACACACACACACACACACACACGCGGTAAAAAATATAATTTTATTGGCATCGCTGTGTGCAATTGACGATGATTGTTATGATGATTACATTATTATCGTTTCATCACGTTGTATATTTTTTTTTTATTTTTGTCTCGATTTCAAAAGATAAAAATCATAAAAAGAAGAACGCTTTTTTTTTCCTCGGCTACGATTTATCAAGCGTCCGCGATCGTTTTACGATTTACGTTTTAGTATTATATTGCCGGGGCATGGACATTGACGCGGCGTCAACGGCAACGCGGCCCGATCTAGCACCTAATTTCTTATTCCGTCCGGCAGTTACATAAACTGTAATGAGAATACGGGGAGGGAAGGGGATCGTATAAATGATGTCGATAAATATTTCTGATGACTCGACCCGTTCTCGGGCTTCGTAAAACCCTTTTCCGTAATCTGGTACGTATGGAAGAAGAATGGCCATTAAATCTGATCAGGCCCGATGATGATTCCTCGGGCCTTTTTTCGGAACGTCGCATTATTTTGAGAAGACGTTCTCACGTCACCGAGATTAAACTTCGAAGCTTTTCTTTGAACGACGAACATTTGAATCTCACATTCCTCTTGCGTACGAGATGAAAAAAAAGATGAGAAAATCAGAAGAAATAATAATACATATCACAAAAAAAAATTTTATTATGGCCAGCAAGAGAAATTTGCTGAGCAAATCTGAATTTTTAGTTTCACCAACAGAATGTTTTGCTGGCGAAGCAACGAATTTAACAGATTTTTCTTGCCGGCCACATATGTAGTAACTTATCTTCTTGTTATTTCAGCAAAAGTTATTTCTTCCGCGATCGTATTTTTATCCCACTTTTTTAATATTCATCATGATCGTGATTTATCAACGTATAACGAACGAGACAGTGTCGCGACAGGACGTCTCCAATTTTAAATTCAAGAAAAATCTCTTGGTCGTATATATCAATCTCGAGAAACCGCTTTCGATCGGTGGCCGAGTGTCTTATCAAGCCATTTCGAGCTATGTGATACGTCGTTACTGAGTACGGCGGTAAGAAAAGCTGGTGGCGAGCGGGAGTTGTTCAAAGGCGCATTTATCGGACAATTTACGGCTTTCGGCAGTCTCTTTGTACGGCGACAACGGTCGTCTGTAATTTGTTTACTCGTATTGTTATCGGCTCATTAGCGGCTCATTCGCCGGTCAAAAAAGTTGGGCGCGACGGATGAAGGGTCACGCGCGCGAGAAATCGTCGCCGCGCGCTACGATACGATTTCAACATACGATAATGTATTACATCCGCATCGACTTTTTTTTTTATTTTCTCTCTTCAACTTTCCCCCGCTCGATCACCGAGTGATTGAGCGCCGTTCGGTAGGCGCTACTTAACAACGACGTTTCGGAGATCTGATGTTCAGATCTCGGAGAGAGAGATCTATCGTATGTGGTTGGCTCGATCTTTACGTGTCCTCCGCGATAATTAATTCCGGCGGCACGAATGTATATATTTCGGAGACGGCTGTTTACACGTCTCGAGCTGATTTTTTAATCGATCGAAAAAAAAAAAATAATAAAACACAGACGGAGTGACGCGCCCGATTAACTTTTCGATGCGATATATTTTAAACGTCGCGTGACGTTCGACGCAGAAATAAAGTTCGCGACAAGCCTGTACGCGTTCTCGCTTTTTAATTATTTTTAAAATCAAGGATATATTTATGGATCTGGCGAATACACTCGTTTTGTGAATAATTACCGCGCGAATGTTGGCTTCTAGGTCGGGCGTCATTAACGGCATTTCCAATTTTTTTGCGCCGCACTGATAACCGCGTGCGTGTACAGTGTTTTTTTCGAAACAAACAACAAACTATTTTCGCGCAAAAAAAAAAAAAAAAAAATAAAAAAACCCGATACTTCACAGCGGTATGTATAATTGATTGATCGAATGTAAAGGACATCCGGCGCGTCCGGCCTCCGGCCATTTGCGATGCAGCGCTGACAACATCTCGCTCGTCACGCTCGTCAGAGAGAGGATTGCCTGGACGCGTCCTCCCGCGGGATATTTTGGCTCGCATAGCGCGGATAATCCGGCTTAGTGTCCTCCGCGATGTGAACGAGAGAACGGCATCGTCGTCGTCGTCGTCGTAGTCTGTCGTCGCGAGTCCCCGTCTCGCTTTCTCTCGCTCGCGACGAAAATTTGACAGGGGCCGAAACGCGGTCTCCTCTTCAACCGGAGGAAGAAACAGACAGTAGGCAGATGCTACCAGAAAATCCCCGCGGCTGTTTGTGTGATGGCCCCGCTTCACCCACTTTTTGAACACGTCGCGAGACGGTGATCAGGCCTCTGGAGGATCCTTAAATGCCCGCCTTCGATCGATACCTAGCAATTCCAAGAATTTATGAGGTCTTTACGGAACCGCCAATTAAATCCGCCTTTCATTTTCACATAATTTACAAAGCGGGGAGATTATTTTCAAATTCATTCTCGTGCGTTCGGCGCAACCTTCTTCTTGACGTCACTTAAGCATACAATCGACACCTCAATATTCACTTAATAACCGTGTGATAAACTTGATAGCTGGCTATTTAAAAATATAGAAAAAAAAAATTTTTAAATACACATTTCAATATTTGCTCGCTTATGTAGCGCAAATGTAAAATGGTTTGTTGTAAAACCGAGCTCGATCAAGTGCATCCTCGACCTTGAACCATAGACCTTGGGACGAAAGACCGAGGGGTTTACAAATATCTTTTGTTTGCTGTCATTAACGGCCGAGTAGTACAGAGAGTAGTACTACTATGGGTATGTATGCGTACACACACGTAGACGTCTTGTATAATCATCTACTTCACAATGTCCGCGTTTCGTTCGCGCACTTTCTTTAGACTTGATAATTTTACGATGCCCAGTTATGTTAATGAGGTGTTTTGCCACATTACGAGTCGTGAGAAAGTATTTCTGTCGAAGTGCCACTAATATATGATGGCACGTTTGAAATAATTTGAATTTTTTGTGCGATGAAATTTGGGAAGATATTTTACAGAAGGGGAAAATGTTTCGGAATGTTGTTCCGTTAAATTTTTTACATACATACTATGGTGTAAATAGTAAACAAATGATATAAATAATATTTGTCAGGTTGTAATAAATGAATGATACGATGTCGTGTTTGTCACATTAGTGTCGTTGCGTGTGCGGTAATTATTTATGAAGTATTGCATTATCGAATTATGGTAACAGTACGAATGTGAAATATTTAATGCGCGCATAATAATATCGCACGAGGATCACTCGGACCGCGTTTAGCCGAAATTATATCGATCGATTTGTTTTTCAATCCTCGAAAAAGACTGTCTTTTTGTTTTTTTTTTGCGGCGATAGAAAAAAAGCTCGGAACTTTCCCACACCTTGACGACGTTTAATTCTTTGCGGAATCTCCGGGACTCGATTCTTCTCGGAGGGAGGAAGGAAACATTCGTCGCACGCGCAATTTTCATTATGGAACGAACGAGCTACACGACGGAGTCTCGCGTTTCGTTGCGAAAAAACACGACGACGATTTCCCAGATCTGTCCGCGATGTGCCGCGCCTCTTCTTCGTCGGGCGAAGAATATAATTCCTCGGACGCGATGCACCGACCGGGATGCGCAGCACGGCCGACTCTTGTCAGTCTCTGGCCCGGGAAACGGGGTCCGGTTTTTATTCCAGGGAACGCGGTCTCGGAAGCCACCGTCTGACAGCGGACGGGATTGACTCGTGCACGTTTCTATTCCGACCTTTCAGGATTCTACCAGGTGTCGTCTACGTGACTCGCGCGCTCCTCCTGAAGCACACGCACCTCGTGATCCGGCAACTTCGGCTGCAAGATGGCGAATTCTTCGCCAATTGTTGTTTTTCAGATTTATATATACATAACACATTTATGTATTTTTGTTTTGCGCAATTTCTCCGATAACTTCGCGAGCGATGTAGTTGCATGATAGTTTTAAGTCAGCTCGCTTAATCGAGCAAGCAATTCTAATCGAACTGTACATGTTGATCGGGGGTCTAGGCAGATGTTTCCTCAGATGAAGTTCCGAGTTTCCGGTCTAGACGCCAAGGCCAAGTATATCCTCCTGCTGGACATCGTTGCCGCCGACGACTACAGATACAAGTTTCACAACAGGTAGAGGTATTTGCGGGGATTGTAGGGGCGAAGTGGAGGCACTTGCAAAGCTCAAATTGCGGCGGACAGCTCGTGTTTAACGATCTCTCTCTCGAGTGTTTCTCGCAAAATACAAATCATGCTCTGTCTCTGTTTGTTTGTTTTTCTTGTTTATACAAATGCTTAAATCCATTTAAATATCAAGTTTCTCATCTGAGATCTTTAAAAATCAGTTGTCCGCGCAAAAAAGATTTGTGTACGCACGGTTCCCTTTTTCCGTGAAAAAAAAACCCAAAAATTTTCGAGAAAACTCAGCAGTGAACGACGAAACTAATGTGTGCTGTGTTTGTGTTTTTTTGCGATCGCAAAATTGTTCGCAGACGCATGTTTCCCGCGTATAAAGTGAGGGTGTTCGGATTAGACAAGCAGGCTAGCTACATACTTCTAATGGACATCGTGGCATCGGACGAATGCCGATATAAATTTCACAACAGGTGATATCCTTGACCCTGTGCGCGATCAAAACAATTCTGGATCATTCTTTGCCGATTTGCCGAATTAAATAGACATCGATTCGAAAAAAACGAACAGTTAAATACTTTGTTTTTACACGGAAATATATTTTTGCGACAATGATCCCGGATTGATTCTGATCCTCTCTTGACAATTAGTTTTTATCACAAGAAAAAACTCTCCTTAATTAAGTGTGGAGCGTGCGCTGCGAACAATTCCTCATACTCGTCGAAACAAATTCGTTTTTGTTTTTACGCATCCTTTTTTTTTTTTTACATCGCAAACATCGTCTCGCTTAGATCCGATCGATTCGCATCGATCGAGCGTAACGAAAATTAACGACCACTTTTCTCGCAAAGTGGACAAACGCTTCGAAGCTTAACGCAAATATATTTCAACAAAAATATTCAGCATTCAACGCAGATATTTCAGTCATGAGAGCGAATATTTAAATAAAAATAGAATTACATTGTAATTGATCCCTTTTCACTCAAGTGCCACGTAGGGAAAGGACCTATGGGAAATTTATATTTCGACTTGTATGGGGATCGCAAGCCTTCACATTAGGTAAACGAGATGCCTCGCAAAATTTTAAGATTCATTTTCGCGTGTATAAATATATTAAGTATATTTCATATGTTTTTCGTAACACATCGCAAATTTACGCGTTGACGACCGTCGACATTTTCGCAACGTCACTCGCGATTGCAAAAAAAACAAATTATTTCCACGTATTTGTTCGTTTCAAGTTTCTCTCAAAGTTTTTGGCCCGGCGCAAATATTTACGTTTAGCTGCGCAAAAGTGTACAACCTGTTCGGTCCGCGCGTACTTTCGCGCGTACTTCTCTCGAACGCGCGGAACTTTTTCGCAATCGGATGACGAATTCGCGCGTTCCGACAGAGGGGACTCTCTCTCTCTCTCTCTTTCGATTAGCGCGCGCGTTCTCGAAGAAAACTCTCTCGGCGCGAGGCATCTCGGATACCGACGCGTTCCGACGATCGAAACGCAGACCACAATGAACGATTACATCACGACGGCGACCGCAGCCACTTTGGAACTCGTCGAACGAGTTCTTCTTCTTCCTTCGGTCCTTCGCGCTCGAGTTTGACCCACCTGCGAAGAGACGAGAAAGAGACTACGAACGCCGCGCGGTGGACACGCCTCCCTTAAAAGACAACAATCGGCCGATGCTCGCGGCAGAGACGAAACCACTCGAGCCAACGAGGAACACGCTTCGAGATCCTCCTTTCGGCTCGTTCCAGATCATCGGTTTTTCGTCGTTTGCGTCGAAGGATGCGCACAGGATGCGGGCGAGAGAGGGAGGGTTTACCCCGGCATCCTTCTGGAGAAAATTGTTAGAATTCACCGAGATTATCGGGAAAAGGAAACGTCTCTAACTCGTCCCTAGCTCAAATTACGGTCGAGTCTAGCCGGATAGAAAAACCGCCTAATAAGAGAAGCAGTCGGTAAATTATAACTGAACGAATTTTAATCCAGTCTCTATCTGGACGTTTCGCTTTGGGGAGTGTACGTGTTGCGTTTTATTTATTTTCTTGTGGTCTGCGCGTTTCGATCTCGGTGATTTATCTTAACGATGAAGAAGACATCGCGTCTTCGTCGTTCGCGAGACACGTTACCCGGCGCGATATACTCGACAATTTTCTAATATTCTGTTTACTTCTGTGTTTGTGCGTGCGCGCGAGCAGTAGGTGGATGGTAGCGGGCAAAGCGGATCCGGAAATGCCGAAGAGGATGTACATACATCCGGACTCGCCCAGCAGCGGCGAGCAGTGGATGCAGAAGGTCGTGAGCTTTCACAAACTCAAGCTCACGAACAACATCAGCGACAAGCACGGCTTTGTAAGTACTGTACGTAACGCCAACCAAACAATTACTTACTTACTACTTATTCTTAAGCTTCGCTTCCTTAGTTTTGCAATTAATAATCGCTAACTTGAACCCGCCTGAATGCAGCCCGTAGCACGCAGGCCGATTCAACGTCGCGCAAGAAACCGGTCGCGATGTGATGATCGATGTGCATGCATGTTTTTTTTCTCTTGCAACGATCGACAATACGCGATTGTCAACGAAGTGAAAGTAAAAATACGACATCTTCAAGTATAATATCAATTGATTTGTGTGTACGTTCGGATGATGATGATGATGATGATAATAATTCTCGGCGCGTTAGTCGCGCCCCGGCGAGGAAGGTCGAGATTCGCGAGAGAGATCGAGCAAGAAACCGGAAACGGAGCAGTCGCGTTCCTTTGCTACGGCCCTGAAGTAGATCCTGTCAGGCGCGCGCGATCGGATTTCCGCGCGGATACCTAACCGCAGCGTAATCCTGGGATTAAGTTATCGCGATGGATTTCGCCGTCAAGTAGTTTCGCTCGCTCTCTGTCTCTCTCTTTTTCTCTTCGTACCCTTCCTCTCCCGCTCTTCTCTTATTCGTCTTCTTCTTCTCTATTAGCCTCTCGGCTGTCTGCTCCCTCGGATCCCTTCGGCGCTCTCGTCTTTTCTCTTTTCCTCTCCCGGACGCGAAGGGCGCGCGGAAGCCAGCATTAACTAAAGACGTAGCCTGTTGTACCTTCCCCTCCCTCTTCCTTTCCGCAGCCATGGTGGTTCTGTCTCTTTTTCCTTGCTTCGTTCGTTTTTCTTTTTTCTTTTTTTTTTTTTTTTTGCGAATCCTTTTTGCGGCAACCCGTCGGCGCCCTTTGAAGGATCTTGCATCGCTGGCTCGTGAAATCTAGTCCTCCTTACCCAGAGTCCGCCGATGTCAATGGCTGGGCTGTCGCGCAGTGCGTGACAGACCGACCTTTGTTAAGACCACTCTTCTACCTCCTTCTTCCTTTCTTCCTTGCGATTCTCTTTCTCTCTTTCTCATGTAACATAAAGCGCGAGAAGAGAGAGGAACGAAACGAGGAAGAGAGAAGGAGAACGAGGGGGAGAGAGAGAGAGAGAGAGCAGATTGTCGTCGAAAGGTAATGTGGCCACGACATTATGCATGGTTCACCTACATCGTGCGACAGGGCAGGGCGAGCGTGCGTCTTCCGCCCTTAAGGACACACACACTCTCTCTCTGTCTATCTCGGAGCGCGGAGAGATCGGATCCAAAAAAAAAAAAAAAAAAAAAAAAAAAAAAAAAAAATCTCCAGAACCCCTTCTCCGAGGGCTAATAGACACGACGGCCCTTTTCATCTGGCCCACACAACCCTTTCCAGATTTACGAAAGATCTGGTCCGCGAGGGTCCTTTGAAGGATTATGTGTTTTTTCACGCTACCTCAAAAGCGAGTCTATAAAAGCGATCTCGTATATATGAATACTCGGTGGTGTACACACACTCGTTAAGAAACGCGAGTATGGTTTATTTACTGAGGTGCGCGCACAAGAGGGATGCGTGACCTCCTCTCTCACGTCTTTCCGAGCGCGTACGAAAGCCGAAACATTTTTCCAAAGATTGTTTCAACGTTTTAACCAGCGTTTTGACACGCCCTTTAACTCGCTGTGTGTGTACATAAATTCATTTAAAATGCGCCAGGGAGGGATTGTTTAGGTCGAGTTTTAGAGAATCGTCATTCCCTTAGATGATTTGACTTCGTGTTAGGTCCTAATTTTCGCAACCTTTTTTTCTGGTCGAGTTAGATTAGGTTAGGAAGAAGAAAAAACAATTAGCGCAAACAACACGCATACATAAACGCACACACACACACACACACTTGGAATCCTTTCGAGTTTAATCCCAAGCGTCTTGAGGGAAAGAACGGTGAGCGATGCACCGGGCCCTTTGTGGGGAAATCCCGGCGGCGTGGCAAACAAAAACGAGACACTGCCGAGTCACGATCCTTCGAGATGTCTTCGTGGGCAAACCCAGGCGGAGGGCCTAGGCGAGAGTAAATATCGGTGAAAGGCCGTCGAGGACCGCAAACAGGACACCGACGGTACGTCACCGAAAGCGGACCGGAGGCATCCCGTCGTGGCGACAACAGAGGCTGAAAAGGACCTCGTTGCTCCCGTTTTAAAGTGACACCGCGTGCGCTTCTTCAGGCGCTAGCCGAGGGCATTAGGCGTGGGAATGTTTGACAGGATGAAAGCGCTGGGCGGATCCCCTGAATGCAAGTCCCGCGAAAACACGTCCCGCCGCGTATCAATATAAACGTATCAATTAAGATACAAGGTGACATGCGTGCACGAAACATTGGAAAACAAATAAACTTTGCGCAAATTGAAGTAATAAAGTTCGCGAAAAAAAATAAAATAAAATTCTTCAATCGATGCGGGCGCTGAGACGCTCGCGCTTTTGTGCGCGCCGCCGCGTTTCTGAATTGCGTGTCTCGCTCGAGGTATTTTTTCTCCGTCTTATCTAGCCTCGGGCGCAATTCGGTGGCGGAGTTCGCGATACCGCCGTTTCTTTATTAATTGTCGGCGATCGTCTTCTTACGTTCGCGACCGATGCGTGTTATCGTCGTTATGGCTCGCCGCTAATGAAGTAGTTCGATTCGGCGATCGAAAAACCGCGCCGCGGGACACCCGAAATACTGGAAATACTGGAATCGCGACCGACCTTCTCCTCCACTCGACCATCTTCACGTCTCGTTAATCGTCGTCTCTCTTGGACGCGCGCGCGGCTCACGCGAGAACATTCACTCGCTCTCTTCGGAGAACGAGGCGCGCGAGGGAGATTCCAGTCTCTCTTTCTTTCTCATTCTCTCTCTCTCTCTCGGCAAAATGCTCCCAGCAGTATCCAGATGCGCCGTTCTTAATTCAGATACTCCTAACGACTTCATTGTTCTGACAGTTCTCGAACCTGCCAAGTCATATTTCTTCAGAGGACTATCGTTGTGTCATTTGCATGCAAATCCATCGAAGCAATTACTTACGTAACGTGGAAATTTTTTTTTTTTTTTTTTTTTTTAAATACCTCCCTGACATCTTAATCGATACGTTCGACGGGCGAGCATTTTTGCCGACACTTATCGCGCGCAATTCTTCTCAAGATACAAAGATATCGATACGTCGTCGATTCATCTCGATTGTATATATAAATTATCTGCAAAATACAAGTATTGCAAATTACATCGTTTGAGAGAGAACAATGGTTTACGGCGATCTTTCGTTTGCATGTGTGGTTTTTTTTCTTCTCCGGATTTTAATATAACGCCCGCGTCGCGTGACCCACATCTAGCGAATGACATTCTGATGAATCCTCCCCGGCGAACGTATTGCGGAGGAACTATTTCGTAGGCGCGAAATTTCGGTATCGCGTTTCGAATACATGCCCGACATATATCGCTCGGAATTCCACGGCCGAAATCAATTTCCAATTTTCGCCCGGTTCCGGCACATATGCCTCACACACATACACACACACACGCGCGCGTCTATATATCCGCGCGCGAGCACAAAAAAAAAAAAAATTGATCGAGAAAGCGGGGAAGAATTCCTTTTCCAATTTTCCGAAAAAAAATTAAAATGGGGGAACAATCGGTCTGTGTCGGAACCGTGAGAGCGAGACCGAAACTCGATCAAATGTGCCTCGCAGCTTTAATTATCCAGCGCCCAGCGGCGGGGCTTATACAGAAGCACGGTCGAACGGCTCTCGTGATTTGTTTAGTAATGGATACGTGCCTATAGTACGTAGTGGTGTTTGTGTGTTAGTTGACATTCAGTGAAATAGCCGATGCCCAGCTTATCCGAGATAACGTTTCTATTGGCGCGCTCGCCCCCTCTTGTGCTCTCCGATAATTTTTCTTTCGCGAAATTTCCATTTTTTTTCTACTGCGCAACTGCGGACTTTTTTTTTTTTTTAACTGTGTAACATTTAATGCTGTTCGGTATTCGCGTTTCACGCACGCGGTGCGTGTGTGTGTGTGTGGATTATTTCAGAAAATAAAATTAACCGCGTACAAAATTACACGGTCGGTATGATATTGTACACGTGTATTTCACACACCGCGTGCAAACAGCGGACGGGCGGTTTTCCGTATCGGTCGCGGGATATTAGATCGTCGCCTCTCTGCCTCGGCGCGGCGCGTTGCGTGCGTCGCGTGCACGCACACGCACGTTCGTTCATTACGCGGACGGCATCGCGTGTCCCGAGGCGTCGCGTCTCGTGCATGCGTGCGTGTAAGCTTTCGATTCTACACCGCCGCCGGTGGCTCGGGGGCCATTTTGCTGTCCGAGGAACACCGATTCGATACGTGTCGCGGACATTAAAACCCGCGCCGTGCGCGGCCGCGTTGAATGCCGCGACCTGTTGGATTAGTCACGAAAATCGCAACGAGATTTTGCGCGGAAACTCGCTCCGTACGGATTTTCGCGCGCGGAAATTCGCGAACACGCGCCACAATGCAATTGTGTCATTAGCTCCGCAGGAACGTGACATTTTAAGTAAATGGTATTGTTCGTATAGTTGCGGAAAGCTTTTACGAGTTATAAACGTCCGAGTTAGTTCAACAACAAGTTATTATTGAAAGTTGAACATATTTTCATTTGTATCTGAAACTCCAATCTCAAGAGAAGAAATATATACTTCGACAAACTTCAATGTATTCAAGTGCGCAAAAAAGTTCGCGAGGTCAATGGAGACCGCGTTTCACATTTCGTTCTCACACAAACGATTGCGCTGTTAACGATCGCGATCGTTGCACTTTGCGTAAATTATCGCAGTCCGTCCTGATTTTACACGCGTGTGTTCCGCGTTCTGTCATTATTTTACGACGCGTATAAATTGGCGTTTAACATTCTCCGCATATCCGCGATCAATCCGCTGTGATGTCCTTTCACCGCGCGAACGTCGGGATTCCGCGTCGCTTTGTTCTCGTCACTCGCCGTCCTTATTCCGCACCGCCTATTTGCCTAATTATCGACTAGGTGTGCTCTTTACGCTGCATTCACACGTTTCGCGCTTTGTGCACCGAAAATACTTTTTCAAGTTTATTACACGGCTAATTGCGACACGCATTTATCTACTACGATTTGTGCGCGTCCTTTATGTCCGTTAGGTTAGCCGGTGCTTTCGCACCGTACAAAGATAAATCCGCTTTTATCTAGAAATCAAGCACTAATTAGATGCTAATTAAATTCAAAAATTTAATTATTATTATTGCTCGTTTTACAAAAGAAAATTAAAGTCAAAAGACCGATTTGACGTCTCCGGTCTCTTTTTTTCGAAAAAGCATATTTCCGGTTGCAAAACAATTTGGAATAAATTACATCATAATCAGGTGCTAATACAGAAATACAACGATTGTTGTTTTTTTTGTTTTTTATTGTTTACTATTATTTATTAGCAGAGACTTTAGATTTATTATGAATCTTAATACGATTTCCGCACTGTTCGAGTTCATCTACTTCGGTATTTTATCATCTGAATTGCGACACTGAGCAAGTCACATTTTATTTTGTTCGTCTAATTCTCTTTCAACTATAAATATTTTTTATACTTTTGGAAGCGCGCGTCGACCAATAAGTCCCGTCTGACTTTTTGCCAGATTTTTGCCGAACAAAGTAATTGTTATTTTTTCTTTTTTTTTTGTCTTTCAACGTAACTTGCACTTTTTGTTCATACATAAATAGCGTTAAGCAAACCTGCATTATATACATTACGCTCGCCTTCAGACTCTCGCTACAACAAGAAAAAACAAACAGCTCGTTTCGCACGCAGACATTACTAAATCATTTGCCCGTGGCTGCGTTTCGCACGCACTCTGCAAATTTCCCTGGGGGTTTGCCCTCCGGTAACAATCGAGCGCGAATTCTACTATACGAATTCTAGTCGATACGGGAAAAAGAAAGGAACCTTCGCTCCGCGCCTCCGTTATCGCCTGTCGGGAGAGAGTCGATATTTTTATGTGAGCGATTGAAAGAAAAATTCTGCGGCTCTTTGTCCTCTGGCGTAACTCTTTTTCTCTTTCGCGATCGCGTTACGTCGTCGACGCAGTTTTTTTTTCTCAGCTGTGATCTCGGTGAGGGCGTGTCGGTGCGAATTCCTGAATCCTTAACGAACCGAAACTCAGACACTCGTGTGTGCAAATTCGAATCCTGGTGTGATCGGAAAAAAAAAAACGTATACGCAAGTATGTCGAAGCTGTTTCGTCGCCTCGACATCCTATACTTTCGACGTCTCGCATCGCTCATTTCGCTCGGCTTCAACGTTTGCTCGAGACAGACACCCCCGAATTAACGCAGCGCGCGCGCCGTTTTCGTGGCGGCCTGATTTCGACGTAACCTATCTTTCAAAATTTTATTATGATTTACCGGGAGAAAGACACGCTGAAAGGAAGAGAAATTAAGCGGAGCGACCCCCGGATTAAACGGCGATTAACTATCGTGCATTCCGTATCAAGACATCATCGTGTATCATCCGCGCGCGCGCGGTCCGAGCGGTGGTGCCGGGCAATTTGCGTCCGTGTCGAGCGAGAAACGGGCGTGGAATCCGGTCGAGCCGCCGAGCACGGTGACTCCTGATCGTTATAATAAATGGGATAATGACATAACGGACACACACACACGTAAACACGCCAGGATCGTGATCGCGCCTGGTCCTAACGTCGTAATCATTGCTTTCGGAGCTCACTCAGCCCTCTTCTCGTATTTTCTTCGCAACCGTATATATAAATGAACGCTTGTCTCTCGAAAAGGGAAGACGCGCCACTAAGATGGCGCTCCCGAGAGAGAGAGAGAGAAAGGGGTGAATGTTTCGGGGGGGCAGCGGACGCGATGGTAAACCACGTTGCGGGTTACGTTTGCGGGTTTGTTTCTTAACACACTCGCGCGTATCTAATGTATATTAGATGAGCTCGCGAGGTGCAAAAGCACCTCGTGTACGCTCGCTTCTTGTTTTCCCTGGACTTGCGAGGCGAGTTGGTTTTTCCAAACAAACTTTGTTCGCTCGACACGTGTGTGTTTATTGGTCTCTCTTTGGCCGCGAAAACTCGAAGAAGGAAGTAGACGACGACGACGACCCTGATAACACACAATCGCAACATTTGCGCAAGTGAACAAGTTGATGAGCAAAGAGGCCAACTGTCGGTTTACTTCCTGATTTATTCATCAACCCCGTCCGGTTGTGTGCACGTTGAGGTTTCTTGCGTGCGTGTATGTGTGTGTAATTCTCTTTGCGAATAATACGGGGAGGAAGGGGGTCAATAAACCAAGCGCGGAAATACATCGGTACAAAGTAAAACCGAGTGTATCAAGTGTATAAACCAACAGATGAGGAAATTTTATATAAAATAATATTCGGACACTGGACAATTGTTTCGCTTTGAGGAATAATTTTATCTAGGATGAAAGGAAGAATATTTGCATATTTGTATATTACACTATCGAGAATTGAATCTAGTTGACAACAATATGAACGTCACAATTACATTAATTTTATTAATTAATATAAAATAAACGTCAAGTCATTAATATAAACGTCAATTTTATTAATTATTTAATATCATTATTATGTAATTTGTTATAAATAAACTAGTATCTCTGATTTTAAAGTTACAATAATAATATTCGCGCGCACACACACACGCACGCTTATTATTTTAAATAATTCGAAGGAAATGTATGTAAACATTATAGAATCTACGAACGCATTATCGTGGTTAGGAGAGCCATCAGAGTATTCGTTCAACTACTAGCGAAAATCGGACGCGCAAAAAAGGAGAAGCAATAATTAA
This sequence comes from Pseudomyrmex cubaensis, assembly GCA_014825685.1. Lineage (NCBI taxonomy): Eukaryota > Metazoa > Arthropoda > Insecta > Hymenoptera > Formicidae > Pseudomyrmex > Pseudomyrmex cubaensis. The sequence continues at coordinate 40,045 of QVOA01007588.1, read as the reverse complement.
ATAGAATCGTTAGAGGCGCGCGTTCGGACGCCGTTAGGCGAAACAAGAATTCTAATACCGCAATTTATACGGGGGGAAGAATTATATACGGGCGCGGAACGGACGAACGTCGCGATTATTCCGCGGTAGAGAATTACGACGTTGGTAATCCGTCGCGGAAGGCTCCGTTATCTCCTTTTTCGCGCCCGAGTCTGTGCCAGCGCGCTAACTAACGGCCCTTCTTTTCAACGTCGTTAATCAACGAGCGCGCGCGCACACACACACACACACACACGGTTGTCTCTACCGAACGAGAACCTAACTATACCGTCTTCCATTTTTTTTCCCCCCGTCTTAATGCTCGTGGTGGTTCGTGCAGGTGGTTCATTCGGTCGGGAGCAATTTAGCGGGAGCACTCGCGGCGAGAAGTCGCTGGGAAATCGCGACGCCGATTTTATCGTCGTTAAATTAGAGTCGCGAGCGCCGCGGGTGTTTCCTCGTCGCTGGAACGGAATAAATAAGCTCGGAGTATGTACATGCGATTGCAACGCGGATTGACGGAAAAATACACGTTGCAAATGCGCGCACACGTTTCTCGTTTTATTCTTCTCTATGCATAAAGAAAGAAAAATCTCTTTCTCGAAGAAGAAGAAGAAGATATCCACACGATATTTCCGGCTGCCTCTTCTCGGCGATGTTGCTCTGTTCTTGTGTGTGTGTGTATGTGTGTGTATACGTATCGTGTGTTATTCGCTCTCTTATTTCCGCTTGTAAACGCGCGCGCGCGTGCGCGTCGCTTTTCCGCGTTATAATATTCAATTTGTAGGTCGTTACGTGGCGACGTCACCTGTCGCGTTTCTGACTGAAAATTTCACGAGCGAGCGCACACTGCCGCACTCTCGGATTCGCCTAGTTCCGCAGCTGTCGGAGTACATATTGTTCTTTATAGCCGGGCGATTTTTCTTCTGCGTATCTTGGCGAGGAAACGCCAAGAAATAACCGCTAAAGGCCGCGCAAGACCCGACAGCTGTCACTCAGCGGGGGTATGCATCATCCACGAGGTTGGCATATTATTCCCAACTAGCGGCGTTCGTTACACACAACAAGGTCGATTATTATTTCGCAGAGCCGGAACTTTACCGGACGTACGTCGTTTACAAAGTAAAACCCAGAAGCTATTACCCGGGGTAATCTAATCAGTCTGATGAATTTTCTATTGTGGCAGCGTTACCAACGATTGTTGAACAGCCGAGCCTGTCTTGTGACACTTCGCGATGTGAAACAAAACAAATGCGAGGTTCACGAGGTGGAAATTGAATACCGATCAGTCGATAAATCATCTCGTTCGATGATATCACAATAGTTCATCTCTCTCGTATATTTTTTCACGTTGTGATCTTTACACATGTGATACTTTATTTACAAATACTTTGTCGTATTTAATTATTTCCTTGGCAAATGTTCAGTCAGTGGACCTACATGTCCGATCCATTGAGACATTTATCGTGTTATTAAATTTTTTTTTAAAGAATTTAAAACACATGAAAGTGTTATTGTGACTGCAAGATAATGTGATTTAACTCGGCGTGATAATAGCAGCGATTAAATTATGGAATAAAACGGGGAAAAAAAAAGCGTAAAATTGATCCTCGCGGCATTTCGCCGGTCGTGAGAGGAAGCCATAAATTGATCTTAACGAAAAGAGGAGACGAGAGTTCCCGGCGAGTTTGAAACGAGATAGGAACGAGTTTCGCTGGGGTCACCGATAGATTTCCAGAGCGGTTTCTCTCTCTTCCTCTCTTTCTCTCTGTCTCTTTCTCTTCCTGTAGGATAGTAGTGTGTGGGATAGGGCGCCGAAGGGCGTACAGAGAGAGAGATATAGAGTGTAGGTCGGTTTAATAGAATCGAACAGGCGGTAAGGCGATCCCGGACGATCTGTCTTTTGCCCGTTGAAACGGCCCAATCGAAAACCCTCCCGGCGACGTCTGACGCGACATTTCCACGTTCCCCGTCGCACCCCTGCCTCTTAACATCGGCAAACAACCCTCGTACAACGTTCGTAACGGACGTCCGCGCTGTTTCGTGGGGTAAGACGCGCCCTCGTGATCCGAAAGTGATGGATTCTTTCCAGTGATTCTTCTTATAGCGGCGAAAGATGGCGACGATAGACGCTGTTTTATCGCGGCGAGAGAACAAAATGCTCTCTCGATTTTTCTGGCGCGCGAAAAAGGGACGCCGAAAATAAAATAAAATAAAAAAAAAAAAAAAACGTTAGAAAATCTGAGACGGAGAGCAAACACGCGGAGAAAATACAAATTGCAAAAAGAGATCTTCTCTAAGAACGTCTGATTTTGTTTGCTTTATCCGAATCTTTTCAGGTTTAATTATCAACAAGGTTACATTATTAATGTCATGTTATTCTCGAGGCGTCTCGGCGCTTTTAGCGCGCTCTTTAAACTTCGTTTCTTTTGCCGAGCGCCATTCTGAGAGGCGCTCGCGCAGCCCAGCCTCGAGAGAAGAAAATTCGGAAGATAAAGGGACGTTAACGAGGCGCGCTGTAAGAGAAAAAAGAAACCCCAAACGGAAAAGGGAACGCGGTATTCTTATATTCTTCGTAGGTAGTTTCACGACGGCGCCGCGTTTGCTCACTTTTTTTTCCGCGCTTAGACGTCGTCGTCGTCGCGTGGTGGTGAGAGAAGCGAAGCAAAGAAAGTAAAATTAAAAGGCACGGCGCGGGTTAAATAAAAAGCACATTCTCCTTGTCGCGACCACTTCCGACGAAACGTCCTTCCGTTTCCGCGGAACGACGTTCCTCGCGCGAGGAAGAAACGCGAGGAACACACGCGGTTATTGTTCGCACGGATAGCAGTTTTTTCTCTTTTCTTTTGTTTTACGAAATTTCTTCCATTGCGCGCGCCTCGCAAACACGTGAATTTCATGCGCCGGGGAATAGCGAGTTTTTTTTATTTTAAACGCACGTCACTTGTTAGTTTCGTTAATAAATTACACGATGTATTCGCGGTTTGCTCGCGTTGTTTTAGCGGCAATTAATTTTTACTCTGTGCCTGGGATAAAACCGATTATCCCAGAAGCTTGGGAACCGCAAAATCAAGTCGGACAAAACAAAAACAAAAAGAAGAAGCTGCTTTATGTCGGCGTCATCCAGTCGGATAATTGCGCGCACGGGGGCCGAATCGAGTTATTTGCCGTGTCTCTTCGCTGTGAAATTCGCGATTTTCGCCGCGAAAAATGAACAGAGGTCGCGGCGCGAACAGCGAGCGAAATTTTCCGCGCGGTATCCCGTGAAATTATCCCGCCGCGGCCGCGGGATATCATTTGCATCGGATCTTACCGGAGGCGAAGTGAATTTCGTTGGCATTTTCTCTGGAGAGCTCCGGGGGGTGGGAGAGGGTGAGGAGAGAGGAAAAAAATGGGATGGTTTGTGTTTTGAATTTTTCCATCGTTGCGTTGCGCGTGATACGCCGGGACGAGTGTCGCCCTCGGTTCCCACGTGCGCGTGAGCGCGCGTTATACGGGGTGTGTCGAATCCGGACGCCCGCGAGACTCGCGGCAAATTGAAAAAAAAATTGGATATCCGCCCGACTGTTGAGCTCTCTATTGCTATTCCATTAAAAAATACCGGCGGCTGCGACGGCGGCGGTCGGTCGGTCGGTCGATCGGTTGGTTGGTCGATGCTGCGTTTGCATTCCTCGTGCGTCTCCGCACCGCTCGCGCACCACGCACGCACGTTGAATGTATCCGGCGTACGCGCAATTTTCTGCCGTATACGCAACAACAAAGCCGCTGGTACGAAACCGCGTCCGAACGAACGATATATGTATGTATATATAAATATATATATGTATATACGCGAGCTCGTCAACCATTTGACAGGTCGTGACAAATGTCCTGGAAAACGTGATGCGTGTTGACGTGATAAAATACAACGGCATAATGTAAAGCAGAAATAATTATTATGCATATATTCGCGTTGTTGTAACGAACGCGAGGTACGCGTTGACGTGACATTGTACTTGTCGGTTGCGATATCGCGAACATAAACACGAATAGATTAGAAAAGTAGGATTAGATTATCAGAGTGAAAAATGATTGCGAATGATGTGTGCGTGAGATGTGACAGAATCGTTATTGCGAGAAGTGAGTTTATTGCGCGACGCGCGCCGTGTAGGTAATATTATACTCGCGTTTGTATTTTTATTCTTCTTCCTCTAAAAAAAAAAAAAACTGCGTGTACGATGAGTATCCAAAACTTTTGCAAAAACGAACGCGCGTCTGTGTGCGAGACACGAATTATTACATGATCGCCGCGTGGAATTACATCACGTATATTAACCACGTTCAAGATCAGATTATCCACATGTGTAACATTATATCCACGTTGCCGCAGCGTTTACGACGAAGTATCGATGTTCATCGATTTGTTCCTGCTTTGATTGCAGGTGGTTTATAATAACAGCAGCCACGGCTTGATTTTGCAAACAACAAATTCCGCCCGATGGTGACGCAACAAAATTTTCTTCTCTCGGTTAGATTCCGTGCGCGAAGAATTTCGCGTTGCTCTTTGCGCGTTCGCGAGATTAAACTCGAGTTCAGAAAAATGCCGCACCAGTTCGAGAAAAAGCGAGAAACGCTCCGACCGAAAAAGAGATGTGACCGGTTTCGGAGCTCCTTCGTGTTCCCCTCTTCCTTTCCCTGACACCGAGCACATAAGACTGCGGAAGACCGTGAATGGCTCCGCCATGCAGTTTGTCCTACATACGCACGCGGTGCGTACATGAAGGGGCAGGTGTGGGCGCGTGTGAGTGTATGCACGCATCAGCAGACGCGAACGCACACTCTCTCACGTAGAAATACGTATGTATCAGCGCGCGTACATATTGCGAATATATCGCGCGGGGCAAGCGTGTCGTCGTCGTCGTCGTCGTCGTTGTGTCGTCGTCGTCGTGGAGCATATACGCGAGTCGGGTGAAGCAAGTCGAAGGGCGTTTCTAGAGGCGGTCGTCGTCCCCACCAGAACGGGGAATATTATGCGGGGAAGGGGCGCGGAGGGAGCATATAGCATATCGTATATCCTGGTGGAAGGGCCGTGTCCCTCCCCGACGACGAAAATGCCCAGAACAGGCTTTTATGTGCGCGCGCGCGCGCGGCCGATGCATCACGGACGAGAAAAAAAAGGGAGAGAGAAAGATGAAGAAAGAAGAGAGAGAGAGAGAGAGATACGTAGACCTGGTCGATTAATCCACACTAATGGATGAAGAGACTTGATGACTTACGTTCGATGTCTCTGAAATCATCGATGTGGCACTCCCAATTTTTTTTAAGCGTCTCTCTCTCTCTCTTCCTCTCTCGTGTCGTCTGGAAAATTTATCCGATGAGATTCGAGGAGTAATCTCAAGTTTCAATTTAATTTCTTGCGGGATGTTCTCCCTCCCGTTGGGTTGGGGCAACTCTCGGAGAAAAATGATCGATCTTCGTTCGCGCGTTTTTCCTCTCCGCGAACTTTTAAGAAAATTACTAGAAAATTATTATGTGTGTGTTTTTAAGTATTTCTGTTTTCACGTGTTTCGTTTCTCCTTTCACAGAGCGTACATATCTATATAGGGGAATGTGTTACGTAGTTTGAAATTCAACACACTCCGGCTGCTCAGTGCTTCACGATAACGCGCCGCGCGCGATGTTGTCGGAGGGTAAATATTAATTAGCGTTGCACTCTGTGTTCATTCCGTTCCCGGCGCGCGGCGCGTAGCGCTAAACCCGAATAAACACATTTTCGTCCGGCAGCAATCGCACCTTCCGGGATTTCGGCTTGTCGCGAATTAAACGAGGGGCACGATCGAAAATTCGGAAATTCGTCCCGGCGTTGCGGCGAATCGCAAATTTTTTCTCTCTTCCGGAAAAAAAAAAAAAAAAACCAAGCATACAGAATGCGCGAGAGAAGTGAGAAAACACGTCGAAGCGCGAAAATAATGCACGTTCGACAAAACGGAACCACCGCGTCCGTCGCTTATCTAGAAACGGAATAAAATCAACGGAATGAAAGGCAAATGCGTTTTTTTTATTGCTATCTTGTCGCCGATCGGCTTTTCCGATCGACTATCGTTATTATTGACACGCGTTCGTGCACCTTCGCGCCGCCTCTTTCTATCGCCGAGCGGCCGATAAACGTCATTATCGAACAATTTATCTAATCATTTCAAAGACGCATTTGAAACATTTCTTCGTGAATTGGCTGTCGTTAAAGTTTAACTTAAGTCTCTAATTACTTGCCGTCCTCGCGGCAACCGGCGGCGTGCCGTAAAACGCGTCGAATTGAAAACAAAATGTGACGCGAACGATGTGTAAAAATCATGTTTGATTTTATAGTGTGAATTGAGAAAGCTCAATGAATACGCGGAACAAAAATATCCTCCTGCATGCGCGCGCGCGAATGACCGACAATTTTATCGGCTCGGATAAAAATATTTGTAGCTACGTTAGATCGAAATATTATAACGCGATGTATACACGTTCGAATTGTTCCCGATACACGCGCAATAGATAGTTCCTCGCGTATGTGTGCGTGTGTGCACGCGCGCGTTTGTATTCTGTATTTACATTTAAAATTACAGCGGTGAAATTCGTCGCTGCGGAGGAAAAGAGCAAACTCTAAAAAAAATTGTGATGCGATAAAACCCCGCGGATGTGCCTTTTTCCGCAGAAAACGTGCGGTCAAACAAAAATAGAGAAACAGATGCCGCCGCCGCCGCCGCCGCCGCATGGTCGTACAAAAAAATAAAACTCCGGAAAAGGGAACGAAACAGTAACAGAATAGAAACCCGGCAATCTAACGATGTTGCGTTGAGAGAGAGAGAGAGAGAGAAAGTAAAAAAAAGAGAGAAAGAGATTGCAGTTCTATTTAATTTAACTATCTGGTCTTTTCTCTCTATCTCTCTCTCTCTTTTTTTCTCCGAGGCGCGCGGATGTAACGAAAATAATATGTAACACTTGGTTTAGCTTTTGAAACGAATAAATATCTATTTTTACATTTGAGCAATTTCACGCTATTAGGTAATCCCTTTTCTCCGTACGTGGAAACTTTTTGCGGAAAAACGTGCATTAATTGAACTACTATTTGTGTTTTATTTTATTATTTTTTTTGTTTCGTCGTCATCGCGCGCGTGCTTCAATTAAAAAATAACAAAAAATGCTTTTGAATTAAAAATACCAAAATATTCTTCTGGCCGGAGGTCAACGACACACCGGGGGATAAGCGCGAAAAAAAAAAAAACAGAACGTATAATAACAATGTTGCGGGATGGAAAAGAAGAAAAAGAGGAGACGTAACGAGGAGGAGCAGTCCTCTGTCGCTCACCGGCGCCGTCGAAGCGTAAGCTCGACAAGACTCTCTCCTTTCTCGTCCCGATACCGGCTAAGTCGGCGCGACATCGCGAAAACTGTGACACAGTCTTTCGCTTTTTTTCGTGGCCACGTTTCGTCGGCGCCTCCTCGCGTTGCACATTTTTTTTTTTTTTTTTTTTTCTATTATGTCTTTTCAAAGACACAGTCGTACTTTCGATAAATAAGAGTTTACATATCTCTTAAGTGGCATATAAAAAAATGGTATGCATTAAAGTTTTGCGTTTTTGTTTTGTGTTTTGTCTCGTATCGTCGGTGGTAAATAAAACGTCTTAGGAGAGACACGCAATTCAAGACCGGCGGACGACGGATCAAAGTGGCTTTTGTCTCTGTCCTACAGTAGCCTCCGATAATTACCTGAGATAAGTGAAATCGAAGGGTCGTTCTTTCTGACTGACCGCCGAGTGAAGGACCGCACGGAAAGACGCGTAGAAAATTAAGAGAAAGGAAAAAAAAAGGGAAGCCGAAAAGAGCTTCCGATGTAATGACGGCTATTTTCGCAGGCACACAATTCCTTGGAAAACTTGTCGCCCGCGTAAATGGTTTGATTATAAGTTTCTGTAAGTAAATAATTTGCCTGGGACTCAGGTAAAAACGCGTTCTCGAACGCGGAAAGTGGCAATTCCCGGTAAGAAAAAAAAAAAAAGGAAAAATGTCACGAAAGAGGCATCTTCCATTTCGAGTTTCTTCCTCGCACGCTCAATTATTATTTGCCGACGCACGGCGCGAAAATCGCACCGCGTCTCCTCTGACAAAACTCGCGGCAACAAAGCGACAGAGAGGTATCGTCGCGTCGCTTGCGAGAGACGACGAGAAGTCGTTACCCGAAGTAACCAGGAGTAATAACCGTTAGGCGATCCTCAACGATCACAAAATTACTGACCGCGCGCCACTTTTCTATCGCCGCCGTGGGCGACGCCTTCGCGGTTTCTCGCAGCTCGTTCCCATTTTCCCCATTAATCTCTCCCTTGTCGTCCCGTCGACTTCAGACTTTACGAACCTCGAAGAGATTGTTCGCACTTTTTGCCTCGCGCCGCGCGACCGCTCGACCACCAAGCCAGGAAGTTGTAATTACCCGATACCAGCCAGAGCTCGCGGGGCAGAGAAAGAGAGATAGAGACGGGGAGGGACGAGGGGTAATCGGGAAGAGAGAGACCACCCTGCGAACACAGAGAGCTCGTCGAGAGATCGTCGAATCTCTTGCCTGGTTCAGATATTCGCTCGCGATCCGCTAATAGAAACTGGCGCGATGCTCGTTAGCAATACAAGTAATGCTCGTGACCGCACATTAAACGCTACACCGCTTCTCTTATCAGCATCTTTGATCTTCCAGGTATCCACCGAGTTTTTAAATATATTTACAAATACAGTTCTGTTGAGTGTGTGCACGTATTAGAAGAATTAATCTGTAAATTGTTTTTTGTTTTTTTATTTATTCGGTTGTTGCTCGTTTTTGGTTTTTTAATGAATTACTTTTTTTAGTAACTATAATTGTGTTTTAATTTCTTTACATTTTATACACAATTGATAAAAGCAAGTGACAAACTCATGACTCTCTTTCTCGGTGACGCTAGTTTTATACGACGCGAAAAATTGCCGTAACCACACACAAGTCGTTTCGCGTTCGCTCACATTTTGTGAGCTTGCACCTTAGGTTATGACTGCGCATGTGAAAGGAAAGGAAAGTGCGCGTTACACTGCGGGTTCTCCGATAATGCACAAAAAGAGAGAATTGCGAAGTATCGCGAGCCGCCCAAAGTATACGGTTATGTACGTGGCGCGCGCAAATGCGGTAGCAAACAGTTCGTCGGTTGCAAACGCGTAGGTAGGCACACACCACCAGACTAGTATACCCTTGATTCCGCGACTGTAATTTTCTCTCGACAAAGGGAAGGCACTCGGAGAGATGAAATACCCGACACGATTTCCTCAACACGGAGGATTTTAAGGGCGGGCTCGCGCATTTGTAATTAATGTCGTCGAGCTGATAATTTTTACAAATTACACATTTTGCGATTCTCGCGCCAATAGGAACCAATTTCATTCAAATCGTGATTGAGTGATTGTAAACGCAATCGTTTCTTCTCGAACACGCTAAGCAGCGAGCGAAGTTTAACAGCTCTTTCGCCAAAAACGTCGGGAACAAAAGGTCGCCTGACGAAAATTTAAACGAGGCGAAACAATCTCTTCTGTTTCTACGATGTGTACCTGTTCGAGAAAGCAATCCAGAAAACGGTGGTCCATTCATAACCCATAAGACGCCTGTGGCTAATCGTGGGTTCGTGGCGCCAACCAGCGATGGTCATCAATTTTATGGGAAATCGCCCGTCAATTTTGTATTTTGACGTGGGTCCGGCCCAGCCGAGCAGCGGCGCTGCTTCCTCCTCGAGTTAGTTCATTGATGACATTCCTCGGTCTTTCGTCGACTTCTTGCATATTTTTTTTTTCTTATAATACATGCACGGCTCGGAAAGTTTCGTCTCTCCCTTGTTCTCCGAGCGTCTGAAATATATGCATACGTTCCGGAAGAACTTGCAACTACGATGATTACGTCTGCATGATGAATGCGGCGATTCTTTGAGCTCGAGTATATTTTACGAGGGGGTGCGACTTGGAAATTTTTCGAAACTTCTCTTCCCGAAATTTCTTCCGTTCGAATTTAAATTCGGAAGCGTGGAATTAATCGGTTTTCGTTCGAAGGAAAAACGCTTGTCGTAATTGGACTTGTTCCGCAAAGAAAACGCAACGGAATTATCGTAATTAAGCGCGAGGGGTGAAACACACAAACTTGTTCGCAGACACGCATTGCTTGCTCGCTCGCATTCGTTCTTACCTGCCTCTCCTTTTCTCCCGGAACTTTGGCGAATTTTTGTTTTTTTTTTTTTTTGTTTTATGGAGGAAACGATCCGCGTTAAGCGAACGGAAATTGAGGGCAATTTTCGGCAATTCCGAATAATTCACGGGGCGTGGAGAAAGAGAGAGCGCGTTTCGATGATGCGCGGGGGAGAGCGGGCGAATAAACAATATCAAAGTAGCAGGAAACGAGAGACGGAGAGAAGAGCGAGCGACATATGGTCTCTCGTGCGCCGATCGGGAAGCGCGATAAAGGTTTCCTACCGAGTTCTATCGTATTACGGGGAACTATCTTTTACGGAGGCTTTTACAAGAAGGGGGGCTTCGGGGATTACGGTCCACCGCAGGAATCTCCAGGGGGATCATAGATCCGCGATACGATACATCAGGAGGGGTATATAACTGTCGTATATCTCTGATCCCTCCGCGATTTGACCGCTTTATCCCGAAGCGGATCGACCTCATTCCCGTTCTTTTCCGATTTCGCGCGAGGAAGATCACGTCGAACGTAGGTTTCGCATTGCCCGACATCGCGAGCGGAATAATCGCGAAATTTCTTGATTCCTCCTGGAAGCACCGCGCGTCTTTCTTTTCTTTTTTTTTTTTGTTAAACAAATTCCACAGATTTCCAAGTGCCAGAAGTGAGAAATGCCGCGTATTATCGGCGAACATAGATTTCGGCTACCTTTTCCAAAGATCGAAGTACCATTCCGTGTTTCACCGTCGTTTTTTAGCTACCGCCGTACGTTTCGTCCGGCGAGAAGGCGAGAGAGGATCGTCGTAAAGGCGAGTTCCAGGGGCGCGTCGAGCGTTGCATTAAACAGTCGACGATCGCCTCCTCCGGTGCCATCGACACCGGGAAGGTGTGCGCTCGAGAGAGAATGAAAAAAACAAAAACAAAAAAAAAAAAAAGAAGTCTGAAATAACGCCGAGATATCCCACGATATTACGCGGCGCGCGGTGGCCGCGACGAGATGAGTCACAAAGCGGGCATTCCGCTCCGCGTGTATCGCGCGAGAGTACCGGTACTCGACCGCCGCTTTAACAGCCCGGTATTTAACGTGCCGATCGCGTTCGGCAGGCTAAACACCGGTACTTAGTAGAGAGCCTACTGCGCGCGCTGCGGACGCTGCGTAGAGAGGAAAGAAGAAACGACCGCGCGGAGGAAGAGAAAAAGCAAGGGTTTTCGAAGTCACTCCCGAGGATCCGAGTCGCGACTTCGAGTTCTCGTTTCCAGGCGTGGAATTTTCAACTCGCGAACACGGAGAGAGAGCGCGCGTATATACGAAGAGACGGTAGGTGGGCATCATCCCCATTACCCCCTCCCCCACTCCTCTCGTCCGATCATTATGCTTCGACGTATTTCCATAACGACTCGTTAGGTATCGACGGCATCGTGAAGGTGCGCATGTCTCAGGCACACCTACCTGGGCGAGCACCCCGCCGTGGGTGGCACCCCGTGGGAAAAAGTGATTCCCGCCGGCGAAAAGGGTTGTCTACGTTCCCTCTTCTCGCGAGGTCGCCTTCGGTCTCTTCTCTCCCGCATCGTGTGTCGTATCGCGACTCGCGACGATCGTTACCGTCAATTTTCCATACTTGCTGATTCACGAAAGTTTTAATTGAGGGAACACAGACATGAAACACACACCGCGAGGTTTGCTCGCCGAAGAGTTGAGAGTATCTTTATCGCGTTGTTCGACGTGTAACGCGCTTCGGGTTTCGCGCGCGTTATTAACCGTCGCGGAAGGAAAATTAATATATCGATTGTCTCGCTTAATTTCGATATCGGTTAATTCGGTTATTTACGGTAATAGCGCGCGAATAATGGCGTAGTTATTGGAAAGAATTGATCTTAAACGAGATAATAGCGAATTCCGGCTTGCAGCGGATTATCGGAATTTTAATCTGGAACATACACGCAAATGTATAAAGCAAATATTACTTACATAAGAACATAATAGATAGAGGAAGAGATTGATTGAGTGAGTGCGAGAGAAAATTTATAACCGCATCAATTGAACTTATCAAACGTTCGTCACTTTGAAACGCCGTTTTGAAATAAATTGCACATTACACAAAGATCGAACACTTCAATGTGTTCGCGCTGTATCATCGCGAAGTTATTTGAAGAAGTTTTGCGACAGAAGCTGTTGTTTTTCTCGCACAACACTGTCATCTCTCATCACGGTCGCGCGAGTAAAATATTATTATTATACAAAAGCGTAAAAAAAAAAAGAAAAAATAAAACTTGAAAGGCAGCAATTACCGACACGCCATTATTGCCGCGACGTGCTCATATTACTCGTTCGAGGCGAGAAGAAATCTCGAGGCGAGCGGTAGCCGATGTGTAGAAACGGACTTAAAGGAACGTCAGGTCACGGAGACGCGACGCTTTATCGCCGGGGCTCTCGTCGGCGCGATGAAAGGCCGCGCCTTATCTACGGGGGGGGGTGTCCCGGCCTCTATCTCTACGCGGTAAAGGATTCCCGTGTTCCTCCGGAGATAGATCTTATTTATGTGGGCCCTTTCCCCGGCTACCAATTAAATCGACGTACGCTCTCCTGCCGCGTATCTCGTCCTCCGCACAGGCATCCTCCCGGGGAGAGAGATCCCGTTTCCGTCTTCCAGGAAAGACGGCGCGCGCGAACGGGGGCCCCCGAGAGAAATCCTGGAATCGAGTCTACGGAAATTCCACGGGTCGCGAATAAAAGCGCCGCCCCTCCGTGATATTATTACGAGAGAACACGAGCATCGACATAGGGAAGATTCTCAACGTCGCATTTCTTCGGTTTCCGCGCGAAATTACTCGTCGATATTCAGCAGACGAGCTTAGATTGGCTGTTGACTCTAGATTCGTTTAAAATTCTAGACCGCTTTAGAACGGACGTAGCGTATATCGTCGCGACAGAGCGACAAAAATAAATTTTTTATCACAGCGAGTGACGCGGACTGAAAATTCCTGAAGATGCATTTTCGGATTTGAACCGAGTTGGGTGTCAGTTTTAATATCAGGACCCTGAAATTTGTTGCTGTTCTCAGGTTGCTCTTGAAATCCTGGATGGAGTGAGCGCGAAATGTCGGCATAAAAATGACACCAACGCGGTTTCAATCCGAAAAACCACACCTTCGGAAATTTTTATAACACACCGCAAAAGCAAACATCAGCGTAATAATCAAAATTCGTTAATTCGTCGTCCGACTCACGTACATGTTTTACAACAAAAGTCGTTTCCTCATACATGTGAGACAATTAAAAGCTACGCAATTAAATTATGCAAAAGAGACAGACACGTTCTTCTTAAGTGCAATTGAAGAAAAACTTTGCCGGCACTTTGAAGGCACACTGAAGAAATTATTAATATCTATCCCCGGTGTGCATATAGTTGGACGAGAAGGAAAAATGAAGTTGCGTATCACAGAAATGTGGGAAAACTTTTTTTTCCCGGAAGAAGCCGAGTATTGACAGCTAACAACAATAAATAGAAAAGAATCGTTTAGACGATGATTAATTGAAAAGTGTATCTTTCCTCGCGACTTACTTCGCGCGTCCCGCAACTTTGCTTTTTGCATTACTTTTATGATCAATACGTCTTCTCGTCGTCACTTTGCACAAGCGACGACGCGTGTAAAACGCCTTCGGTAGGTAATGCATTGTTGCGTTACTACACGTCGAGCAAAGACAATACACGTTTCCGGACGTGTTATAGAATTTTTTTCTTCTTCTTTTTTTTTTTCAAGTAAACGATACTTAGATCGAGCAGATAAACGTGACTATAACGCCTCTGCGCGATTCTCTCTTGCTATTATACCGAGATAGAAGTTTTCTTTAATAACGTATTCGCACTTTCCCGTCCGTTCTTCGCGTAGTTACCGAAGAGCACCGGGCTCGCCGTTTTGCTCTTCGTTTTGTAAAACGAGCAATTTATATCGCGCGATCGCTCGCGATGTGAAGCGACAGACGGTCTGCACACATTTAGCCGATGTTATTTGATGAAACGAGCGTGTAGGCGGACACTGAGGTAGCGTCGGGGATTTACAATCTTACAAATGATATATAGCCTTTGCAACACGTGTAGTTCGATGACTAGCAAATCCAATAACAGTTATGTCTGCCTTTCTTTTCGACACTGATACCAATCGTCGTGAGAGAGAGATAGAGAACGACGTTATACATGACGGATTATATATATCACGATTTTTTGTCAGACTGCACCGCCCCGTTGTTCGTTAATCCGAAAATCAAGAAGGGGAAATGTCTCTCCCTGCCTTTGGGATAGAAATAATAATCGACGCGCTCATATTTTCACATAAACAACATTCAGAAGCGAAGCCTTTTTCCTCCAAGGTTCTGGAGAACCCCCAACGCGATACTCGTCTCTGTATCGTCGCGGCTTCTTCTCGTCCTTCTTCAGTCTGTCTGCTCTTCTTCTTCCCCTCTTCCTCCCTAGGTCGTTGTATACCTGGTCGCGGCTAGTTAAGGGCCGGCCGAAACTTGGAACAGTTAAAACAAAGCCTCGTGACCGAGGGAGGAGGATTCGTGAGTCTCTTCACGAGAGGGAAAGGGAGAGAAGCTAGAAATCGGAGGCTGGTTGCCCAGAGCCCCGAGCTCATCTAAATCACAAATCTCAGCCTCCATCAGCACACCTCCAGCGATAGAGTCCGCGGTTAATAACCATCCCGGTGTGTGTCGATGTGTGTGTGTGTGTGTGCGCGCGCGCACGTTCAAGTCGGAACGGCTTCGTGTTGGCGCAAGGCTTTCGTCGTCGCCTTCTTCAGACTCGGCACGAAGGGACGAGAGGAAGAAAGGCGCGCGTGTTGGTGAGCCCGGCACCGTGTCACGGATACATAAGCCGGTTAGTGGCGTGCAGCGTCGTGGGCTTCTCTCACGGGCTACGCTCGTCGGCCTTTCTTCCTCGTGCTGGTAACCACGGACCCCCTGCGACATGGCGCCAGGGTGCTCCGCCTTCCTTCGAGGCGCTCACGATCGCGCGCCCATAACCCTCCGTCGTGGTCGTCGTGTAAGTCTCTTGGTCACCTGAAACGCCGAGCCTGCGCGCACACACACACACACACCGTGTCGATGGAAATTTACATCGGTGTTTGTTCTTTTTTTGTTTGTTTTGTTTTTTGCAAAATGCCTAGCACAGATTTAATCAGCTCCGCACGTCGCCGAGGATCCCCGCCTCAATTAGTTATCTTTTTGCGCGCTCGCTTTGATAGAAATCAGCCCAACTTTCCGGTGGTTTCTAAGCTGCTCCACATTTTTGCTGACGTCAAGCCAATCACATCTTGATCCGTTACAAATACCGAAACCGCTGTTTTTCTGCGAGTTTTTTAATTAATTAGCGAACCGCGCGCGCACCACGACAATCGCATCAACACGTGCCCGCCCACAGATACACAACTTCAATTTAAATTCTCACATCACACAAATGTTAAATTTTCCGGGATAAAGCCAAAGTTCTTCATCGTATCACGCGATGCGGCGTATCAAACCTCAACAACGGCGTGATCCGCCGTTTGCATACAAATGACGCGCAAGGGAGGAGCGTACGTTACGCCTCGCTCGCGAAGGTTACGGAGTCGAGAAACACTTCGTCCGTCATATTTATTCAAATTGGAAGATTCGCGCTGGCCCACGGGCGACTTCCTCCCGTCGCTCGCACCTCGGTATCCACGGCGTGTAGAAGGTGCGAGTACCATATTACGTACCGGCTGTAATAATAACGAGCGCACGGTAGTTCCCGCACGAACGATCATCCTCCGTTGGTCTATACCGGAGCTTTGCTCCATATATGCACGCGGTCGAAACGATGATAACTCGCGCGGCCGCGATCCATCCCGCTTGCAAATTCGTCGTGCGGATACTTTTATGACTACATTATGGAGGCCGCCCGCCGCGGATCAAACCCAACCCTGCTATTCCGCGGTAACGTTCCGCGCTATCATGTTGCGGCTCACGCACACCACGTGATTATCGAGTATCGATCTTGTATTCCGCTTCCTCATCGCGTGTCGATCGGATGCGAAACGGAATATCGGAACGGACGATATATCAACGCCCATTCTCGCGCGCGCGCACGCGCAAGAGAGAAAGAGAGATAATTTTCCCAGATTCTCCTCCCCCGAGTTTTTCGAGATTCCCATTCTCACAGATTCCCGTGAAAAATCCGAGATGAGATCGAGCCGCGCGCTGTCGCGCCGCGATGCGTGAAAAACGCTCGTAATCCTTGCGTTTTACGACGGTTCAGCGCGCGCGCGCGCGAAGCACCCCATTAAATACGCAGCGTGGACCGAGGTCATCCAAAAAAAAAAAAAAAAAAAAAAAAAAGTAGAAGATTCGCCGTGACGGAGGAGCAAAAGAGAGAAAGAAGACACGACATCTTTGTTTGGCGAAGGCTCGGGGTGGCCCAGGCCCCGTCGGCCCGTTAGGGTGGTCGAGGGGGAGACCTCGTAGATGAGGGGTTTTGGAGGTTAAACAAACATGTGATTACCGACTGCCTACAGCTGGCTACATTATATCTGCCTACCAAGGTAACCATCTATCGTTCTTCTCTCTCCGTCTCTCTCCTTCTGTTTCTCTCACCCTCTCTCTCTCGTCTCTCCGAATCCATCATCCGGCTAGTCCCTCTCTCTCTTCCCTCGCTTCTCTTCCTCGTCTTTCTCGAACATCGCCGTTCATACTCGGATAGTCTGGAGAAAAAGAGAAAGAGAGAGAAATAGAGGAGGCAGCGAACCGTTGCCGGAGGCTATATAGCACGCCATCATCTTCCGTAGAAGATGAAGGAGGAGGAGGAGGAGGAGGAACCGGAGGTGCGTGGAGCCTCGAGAGAAAGAAGGAGACGTATCTGTCTTTTTGAGTAGCCACCTAAGAACGATCTCGACCTGTAGACCCGGACGATCGGATTATCTTCTTCACCCTCCGCGCCACGTTGTCCCTTTTCTCTGACGATTAATTTCCTGTTTCCATAAATCGAGCGCCCTCCGCCGTGCCACGTCACGTTGTCACTGACATGACACGTCACGTTGTCACTGACATGATACGAAACTGGCTGAACTTCAAAGTTTCCATCTCGTAATTACGCGCGAGTTTAGACCGCAGCGTATATTTTTTTACTCTTCCTTTTACCTTTTCCCGCTCGTCATCGCTGACAAATTTCGCGTAAATTTCAAAAAGATGGCAAGATAAGCTCGTCAATAATTTTTTACAGCAACAATTTTACATTTTTTAATCTCTCCCCTGTTGTCTCGTAAATTACATTATTATCCGGATCTTTCGCGTGGAATATAAAGTCCGCTCGCGCGAGAGAACTCGCTGGATGCAGCTAACTGGATGGGGAAAAGAGGAGAGAGAGAGAGAGAGAGCGAAATGAGAGAAAAATAATTGCATTGCATAAATTATATCCCCGTGGAGAGTTTTGCTACTCGGCGCGTAGAAATCCACACATGTTCCTTTTTCTCTCTCCGAGAAAATCGTGCGCGCGCGCGCGCTTATCGCGCCCGATCGCGTTTAAACGCTTAATTACAACAAAATCTGTCATTTCTTCGCGCGTGTCTCATTAAGAACCGCCGGCAGCCCCGCCGGGCAGCGTAAATCTCGTCATTATGTCTTGCATTTTCTTGACGAAACTGCGAGGTTCTTCGGAACGCGCGAAGTGGCTGCGGCTCGAGCAGCGGCTGTTTAATTACTTTGTGGCACGTACATTTACCGCGTACACACACACACACACACACGTACGTACAAAGACGCGGCGGAGTCGTTGCGCTCGTTCGCGCACACATACACACACACACGCTCACGCGATAGCATCCTCGTAGCCGACATTGCAAAAGTGCAGCCTTTGATGCACGTGGCGGTGAGCGTTTACACGTGTCCGCCCTCTTTTACCGAAGCTTATTCGTTCTTCAAGAAAGCTCTAGCACGCGGAATCCGCCTCTGACCGTTTATATTCCCTCTGCGCGCTTCTCGATATGATATATTCTTTCTCTCGGTTGCATTTTTTTTGCAAAGCTGTTTAAAAAGTTTTTGAAATACAAATTAAATTAGCGTATTCACAAATACGTACGAGTTAAAAATACTTGCGTTCAATTTAAAATTTAAAGTGTCTTCACTTGTGTCTTTTTGCACGACACGCAGTTTTAATCGAGACGCGCACAGGCATATAAATTAGATTAATTGCTCTCTCTCTCTCTTTCTCTCGAAGTAACCGGCCGGGACATTATATAAAGCTCTCTAATAAGTCTAGATTGCGCGCTCGACTTAAATAAAGATTCCCACGGAGCAATCGCGAGGCGAATCGTCCTTCATCGACGTCAAAGGTGGCCATGTTGAAAAATGAGTTGAAATGATAAAACGCAATCTGTAGGGCCAGTGGCCATCAGCGACGAGAGATGACCCGAGGGAAGGGACTCTGTAGGACGGAGCTTTAATGAGTCCGCTTCGTCGGGACGGCTTCCTGCTTAACGCCGAGCCACTCGCTCACGTCCGCTCGTTCCACACAATTCCAGGTCGTCCCTTCTTTCCCTATCTATCTCCCCCATCCTCGCTCCATTCTCGACGGGCCTCGCCATCAATCCGCCAATCATAATTTCTATCAGAGTCACCTCCGGGTGACGATAGCCGACAATCGTTAAATTGCCCGGACGCCTTTTGTCTACTCCGGGCCTCGGCCATAATGCACTCGAGCAATTTTGCCACGCGCATCGCCACCGACGACCGTCATCGGTCGTTGTAAGTTACTCTTCGTTTGTCCACCCGCGTTGATAATACGTCCACATCTGCGTTGCATTTCGGACGCGTAATCGGACATTGTTGGATTTCTACCGATCGCGAAGTTTCAGGCAAGCGAGTTTTCACTTGTTTGTTATAGTTTTTCTTTTCTTTTTTTTTTTTTAATTGTTAGTTCAGAAAACGAGGAGTTTAAAATAGAAACAAAAAAATTACTTGAAGTACGAAAAGTTTGCGGGTAAAGTCTTTCGAAAGGAGAAACTTGGGTAAGAGAGAAAAGAGACGCTAGATGAAACACGCTCTTATTGTCAGCGTTCTGTAAACTTCGCACGAGCTCTCTTCACGAAACCCGAGCCGCAGAAAAACGTCCCGGCGCTTCAACCCCCCTTTGCTGAAGAAAACATGCGTGTCCTCCTCTTTCTCTCTCTCTTTCTCGCTCGCTTTCTTCGGCGTCTTCGAGCCGACCCGTTTGACTCTCGTGCGATGCGCGCGTAGATTACACGCGCGCTCGCGCCCGGTTTTTCTTCTTCACGCGAATCACGTTCCCTTCCCCGTTCCTGCGCGCTTCTCTTCTTCTTTTTTTCTTCTTCTTCCTCCCTCGTTTCTCGCGATTCTCTCCCCTTCTCTGCCATCTCGTCTTTTTCGGCGGTTGCGGGCGCTTGCGCCCACGCAACGGGCCCGGCCATGCGCACAAGCGGCGCCTTTGAGCAAATTGAAAACACCCGTCGGATTCGGCTAATTACCGAAACATAATGAGCGCCTTCTCTTTCTTCCGCCGCTCGTCTTCCCTCATTCTTCCCGCGACCGTCTCCCCAGACTCCTTCACCCCTTTTGCCAGCTTGGCGCCACCGAAATCGCCGAATGCGCGGAACGTCATCGGGATTCGCGGATTCCCGTCTTCCGTCTTCATCCATAACGAATGGGAACGGGATCAACGACGTTTCCAAAGCCGTTTAAAACAAATTCGTTGCGAGGTTTTGACGTTTTAAAAAAACCTCTCACTCACTCACTTGCTTTGACGTTATCTATCCACCACCACGTACGCCAAGTGTGTGTTTCCGAATATGATCTTTAATTTGCTACAAATGTTTGCTTCTAATTTACACCATCGTTTTTTTACTCTTCTATCTTATCTTCGGAAGCAAAAGGTCGCACACATGATTAGGACGTGCGGGAGTTGCGCGCGAGCGTCGGCGACGTTATGGAACTTCAATGCGCAAGACACAGACGAGGGAGTAAATCAGTTTAACGACCGTGTGCGCGCACACACACACACACACGCATAGATCCATTTTGTTTTACATCATTTTATTGCGGACACCTAACGAGCTGACAAGCGGAACAGATGTTCCCGCGCAATCGCGCGAGAACGTTCCTAAAAATCCGTTTCCCCCGAGACCACCTCGGTCGGCGCGGCGGAATCTCGGCGTCGCGACGACGACGTCGTTGGTGGTGCATCTGTTGCAAATTAGAGCGGCCTATAAAAAGGCGCCACTTTACGCCGAAAGCGACGCGCGGGTCCTTGAGCGCGACAAGTGGAGCGAGTCACCGCGTACTACACGCAACCATCAGCTCGACGCTCGTCAGCTCGCGTGTTTTTCGCCGTTGCTTTTGCTCTCTCTCTCTCTCTTTCTCTCGAGGAAGCAAAATTTCTTCGTGATCCTTCCGCAAAGAACTGGACAAGGGTAGAAATTTGTGTTACGGCCCGACACGTCGCGCGCGCGCGCGCGCACGCATATATACGCGCGCGACGATCTTGACGGGGACATCAGAGGCGCCGCCGCGCAAACTCTACTAATGGACGTTCGACGACGACGAGCGCGCCGGACACGGAGGAGACCGGGGAACGGAAGAAAGGGGGCTCCTTACTGTTTGTCGTTTGAATGTTTTAGGACCTCTGCTTAACCAACTTACTTACTGCCTCTGTGGGAGACAGAGCCGCTGCCGTGTTTGCACGGAACATTTCTTCTTTTCCCGATGGCGTACCGGCGTATCGTCGTCGTCGTTTTTTTTTTTTTTTTTTTTTTTTTTCCACTCTTCCTGAAACCGCGGACACCTTCTGTGTCGCTGCTCCGCGGACACACGGCGTCCCTCTGTATGACAGAGACGCTTCCGCAAACACGCGCGTATCTGTTTGCGCTTTCTGGCGGCTGCGCGCGGACACCAACCGTATTTTTTCCCGTGTGTGCGGGCGGCAGTTAAAAATCGACGCGCCACCACTATCGCCTACTATTTTTCTACCGATTTTCGTGTTCAAATTTGCTTCCGGGTACACCGGTACGGTACGCCGTCGGTTTGCTCGGTCGGCGTTATATTAACGATGTACCGAGGACGACAGGGATTTGTCCGGCGGCGGAACGCTCTGCGATTTTTTTGTTTTTTTTTGTTTTTTTTTTGTTTTTTTGTTTTTATATTGTCATAGAGAGGTTCGGCAAGCTGTTTACACAAATTCTTCTATGTGTTTTACACGCGATGTTTGCGTATCACGATACACGTAAAACAAAGTTACGTAAACACGCAACAGTGTCTCCTTTTCTTCTCCACTCCCCCCCTCTCTTCCTCCGTCTAAACGGGGTGTAAAGTAATAGCGGGAACACACAAAAAAAAAACGTAATCGGCAATAAGAAAAAAAAAAGATTCGGATATTTTTCCGATGTTGACGCATTAATTAGCGAGCGCGCATTACGCGTCGTCGTAGTCTCGAATTATTGAGACAGATATTGTAATATGTGACGTTCTGTGAACTTTCGGGTTATCCGCGGACACCTCTTCGGAGGTCACAGATAGCCGGGACCGATAATTTGATGTCGGAAGGAGGAGAGAGGAAAAAAATTGGAGAGGATTGGTCTAAGGAAAAAAAAAAAAAAAATGTCGAGACTTAACGCACGCGTTAATTCTCGATTATTGTGCGGCCCCTTCGTCATTTATCTCTTTTATGACTGGGCGAGCTATCCATATTTACGATTTCCGAAAACGGTTCTTCTCCGAAAGTCGTTTTGTTGCCCCGTCATCCTCGTGTGTTTCTCCCGACTAGTCGTTAACACTTTTCTCACGACGTTCGTATTCTAAACCGATAATGGGGGACCATTTGGGATGTCAACGTTATCGATAACGGTTCATTAGAAATTGTAATGGCGAGCGAATAAAAAAAAAAACAAATACGACACTTGTTAAACACGAATCAAGTTTAACACAGCTTGAAACGCGCGACGAGAAGAGGAAATTTACAATTTGTTTTTGGTCGACAATTAAAACAAATAAATCGCAGCTTGTTGAGTTTAAAAGAGGACCGCGGTTCTCTCTCTTTCTCTCTCTAACGCTAATAAATTAGACTTATTTAAGGACGATAGAGCGGAGTACCGAGCGGAGTTTAGTGCGTCCCAGAGGTGGAATACGTCATGCGTGTTTGTCGACACGCTTCTCACGTGACGCGGCAATTTAATCCCATTTCTTCCGTAAAATCAAGAAAGCGAGATCGTGACACGAACACGCTGTATGATTAAAAGAGGATTGCACGTTTCACGCGAGAGAGAAAGAGAGAGAGAGAAAAAGAGAGATATGTGTCATGTACTCTCGGCGTAGCCGCTTTTACGGCGTTAATCAATCGCGTTTAACCTATTCCGTGTGTCCGCTGCGTGTGTGCAAACCCGGTTGTGTTCCGCTATATCCGCCGCGGTGGTAAAGAAATAAATCAACAACGCGAGAAATTGCTCAATCCGACTGATATATACGGCGACGTGTATTCACGTGTATATAAAAAAAGATAATTGCTGATAATTTCACACGCGTTGAAAAAATGTCGCGCACGAAATTAAAAATATTAGATATTTATTTTTAGGATTCCAACGAGTCTCCGAATAATCCGACAGATTATACAGCGCGGTGAGATATGTTAAAAATGTGCTTTCGGAGTGACCGCCCGTCTAAAAGGGGGAAGACCACCTAATGCGTTTCTTCAGGATACATTCGCAATATCTCCGCTCGCCGCGGTCCGATGTAATCGATGGTGCATTCTGTATTCCGCGCGCGCGGCCCTCTCTTTCTCTCTCTCTCTAAAACCGCAGTGTTCTCGACGGGAAAAATAGCGACGACGGTCAGCAGTATCCCTTCGCGCGCCCTCATTCGTATTCCAAAAAAACGAAGGGACGCGCGATTACCAGATAGGGTGGCCCCGGCGCGGTCGCGCGGGCCCGACTCCCGTATTTTCTTCGGGACAATGAGCCTGCTCTGAAAACGACGACGACGACGACGAAGGGGGTGGTGGCTGTCGCCGCCAGACGACGGGATCCCGGGGGTTAGTTTTGCCGAGCTTTCAGCCTTCCGTTTCCTCCTCTTTCTTCCTTTTTCCGCTTCTCTCCTCCGTTCTCCTCTGGCGTTTCTGTTTTTTTTTCTTTCTCTCTCTTTCTCTCTCTCTCTCTCTCTTTTTTTTTTACGTTTGACCCTGCGACGACGAAATCACAGGGTCGTAACACCTCGACTGGAAACGAATCCGACGGCTGTCGCCGCGACGGGATTGAAGTAAAAAAAAAAAAAAAGAAAAAGGAGAAGATGAGAGGAGGAGAGTCCGATAATCGGTTTCAATCAGCACCATTGTCGGTCAGCGTAATCCACCGGGCTGAGGCATAAAAAAAAAAAAAAGAAAAAAAAGTAAAAGAGCAGCGGAGACGACCAAAGACGAGAGGAAGCTTCGCTGGCTCAGCGAGAAACAGTTCGTTCCCGGCGAACGCCGCACGTGTATAGGACTCATCTAGTCTTTAGCCAATATTTAACGTTCTATATTTATATCGAATCGTATATAGGTTCTATACGTCCGACACGACGAGAGAGATCGATATGTGATACTGTTGCCAGACCGCAGTGAGCGTTATTACGGGAAAAGTTGGAAGAAAGTTTAGATACTTTTAGTTTAATAGACGTGCGCGAGGAGAATTCATTTCTTTTTTTATTTTTTTTTTTTTTACAAAGCGCAACATAAAAATATCAAAAAAACCTTGAGATGAGATTGATTTGTCATTTAAATTTGTCGAGAACAGAGGCAAAACGAGAAATGAATCGATCCCGAAATTGAATGCGTCATTAAAACGAGCGGGCGAGAGAAAGAACAATCGGTATATCGAATTTTTATCTTGTTTTTTCGCGCGCGCGGCGATAAGAGAGACGGAGGACTTCTCTGCGAGACACCGCGTGTCCGCGCGTTGCGTTTCGTTACCATACCGCCCGTGTACATCCCGTGTTCGAAGATCTCAAAGGATTGGAGGCGCCGCTCGTAAAGTTCTTCTCGAGCACCGTGCAATTAGCGCGATATGCAAACAGCTGCAAAAGAACAACGTCGACGAGACCGCGATTCTATCGGCGCCGCGGTTTTTCGCCCCGTGGCGCGTCGTCGTAGGATATTCGAACCTCCCAGAACCTCTCGAATATTCAGAGAACGTTTTCTCTCTCTCCCGGTGAAAGGAAAAATTCGACGTTTTCACTGTGTTTCACGGCACATCGAGCATCAACCCGGCAATTTCACACTTGTAGTCCAACGCCCCTCGCGGCGCGCGCGCGATTTCCCATCTTTTCCACAGACGCGTATTTCCGCGCGAGAGGTACCGCGACCGCGTGTTTGCCGTCAAAGAGCCTTTTTTCCCTATCATCCTTCGGGCAAGAAAGAGACAAAAAGAGAGAGAGAGAGAGAAAGAAAAAAAGAAGAAGTGACGCTTCTTTATACACGCGGCCGTCTGTAAGCAGCCCGATTTCCGTTTAACGTTTTCCCCCCTCCTTCCCTCGACACTTTTTTTTTCTCCGCCGTATCAACCACCGAGGAAATCAAGGGAAAGGATGATTCTCGCACGTACCTCTTCTATAAGCTCCCACTTTCCTTGACAATTCCCGCTTAAGTAACCTCTCACGTAAATACGGATAAGTCCACATCAAACATATACAATTTGTGTCTCCTCCACATTATTTTCAAGATTCGCTTGAAATTCGAAGAGCGTTTTTTTTTTTTCATTCGTTAAAGAATATCATTTCGTAAAAAATCACAGAAAAGTGATCCAACAGGTCACTAATTTAATTTAGTATGTAAATTTCTTTAGATATTTTCTACGTATTGAAATACATATAAAACGAGAAAAGACTCTCTCAGTGCGCGGCGAGCAGTGACTAAATCTCTCTGTTTCCTTTTCTTTTCGGCGAGAAACCGGACTCGCGAAGTTTATCAGAAATTATCACGGCGGCTTGGCGACAGTATCTTTCATTCAGCGATCAAAGAACAGCGTTAAGTCGATAATCTTTATCGTTTCTTCCTCGCACAGTGGATCCATTCAACGCGATCCGCTCGGTCCATGGAATTTATGCGCAATTTGACTTGAGGACAGCCGGAATTGAATATCGGCTTCGACACATTGGCTGCGCAGCAGCGACGACGATTCTACATTCGCGCTATATATATATATTTCTCTCTCTTCGCTCTCCAAATCCGCTTAAGTTTCTTCGCCGCTTATCATCTTGACACCGATAAAAACGCGATACATCACGCGGTAGCGAATAAAAGGTGGAATTTTACCAAGACCGCTCGTATAAATGACGTGTAGGATGGAAATAAATTCACCGGAGCTGTGTATTCATTCGTCGAAGTGTCTCAAGTGTTATTAGAGTCGGCAGTTGAAGACGTTCCGTGTTGAAAAATTGTTTCGAAAAGGCCGAGAAAACGATATTGTATCGCGCGAGAAAGAAATATTTCCCGTCGTCGGAAATGTATGTATATGTTTTTCGACTCACCCTCTCTTCTTCGGCGGGGTCGATCAAACGGACGGGCACGTACAGTGACACTCGTCATATTTTATCGAGCAGCAACGAGAAGCCACAAGAAAATCGGCACGAATTCGCGCGGAAGGGAAGAAAGAAACACGGTCTAAAGGAGTTCCTCGTGTTCGCTCGACCATCCAGCCTGCTTGCTATTGGCTTGTCGGGTTACGTGCAAGTCGGCCATAATGCCCGAACCGGATGATGGAAAAGCCACCCTCGATTCGGGCCAATTAGCTTCCGGGCGAGTAAGTGGCAGAGAAACCCCCAAGGATCCATTTCTCTCCTACAATCCCCCCGTTCCTTTCTCCTCCTTCTCTTTCTCCTCCTCTTTCTCCTTCTCTTCATCGTCTTCGCCGTCAAGCCGCCACGAATTGACCTAACTTCGCTTGGCCTCGCTTCGCCCACAACGAACGAGATTGTCGCGTCGCGTCGCCGAGCCGTCTGCACGCCCCAAAGTTCATCGTCTAATTCGTTTCCTAGAAAGACACTCTGTCACGCTCCCACGCAGAGCTTCTTCGTATTCAGATTGATTCGAGCTAAGTGACTTCCTCGAAATCACGCGCTTAATCGCGAGCCCGGGAGGAAACATCTGCGGAGGAAGCGCGAACTGGAAACGCGATTAGATTCAGCCCGGAACGCGTTTTGATTCCAAACGCCTTCTCTGTGTAAACTTAATCAGATGATATTACGCTCACTTCTCACTGCGGCTGTTTTTATTCAGTTTCCAGCGATTAACGAAACGTTTTTATAACTGCTTAACTCTTATTTTTTAATAATTTTATACTTTTTGAATTTAATTACTCAGACCTTCCGGCAAGCGCTTTAATATTTTACAAATTTTAGGATTGTTTCATGGGATTTAAAAAAAAATGTAAAAAAGTGAAGCGTTTTTACGCTTCCCATTTTTTTTTTTTTTTTTTTTTTTTCCCGGCGTGACAAAAGTCGCGAGATGGGCCAGTCGCGTCCTCGGAAACACGTCCTCCTACACGGCGGGTCCTCCGCCCAGGGGTAGAAAAATCCACCCCTTTTTCAGGCGGTCGATACCAGGACGACCAACCTTACCACCACCTTTCGTTTCCGCTCCCGTGCGTTTCACCCCCCGGTCGTCCCGGTCGTCTTTTCTTCGTCGCGCCTCCGCGTGACGAACGGACTCCTCTCTCGCTCGCACCCTCGCCTTCGGCAAAAAGTTTCGCTCCTCCGCCGCTTTCTGCCGAGGTGGCGCCATGCTCGCCGTCAAGAACCCACCCTTCCGCGCCCTTCTCATCCGCCCCCGCGTATCGTACACGTACGTGAACTATTCCGCTCTTCCTCTCCCTGTCCCACACGATCCTTTACCGTGTCTTCCTCGATTTAGTCTTGAGTATTCGCGCATTTCTGCTTGATTTCAGGTGTTCACCGCTGTTGTGACGCGCGTGCAAAAAAATAAAACAATAACTGAACTACATCTGAGATAAAATAATCCGCAGATCGCCAGACAAAAAGACTTCTTGATCCTTAAAGTGAAAAAAGTCTATCCTGTCTCTTCGACTCTGTAACTTTTTTCTATCTTTTCATACTTCCCGTCTTCGCAAGATGCGTCGAAATGCGTTCTACTCTCTTCTTTCTTTTCGGTAGCGAGAGAACTTCGCGATACCGTCGTTTGGTGCTGCTTCGACTCTTATTTTCAGTCTCTCACCGAGGCAAACCCTTTCACGCGCGCACACGCACACACACACATACACACAGGCCAAGAGATTTGTTTGCTCTTCTGTACAATCAGTTGGCCAAACATCCAGGACACTGTTGAAGGTTTTACTGCGGCTCTTTCGTTCTCAACCGGCGCGGCGCGGATTTCACGAAACTCGAAAATGCGAAGTTTTTGTTTTCGTTTATTTTTGTTCTCTCTTGCGGAGAGTGACGATTTGAAAAAATTCCGGTTTTCAACCACACTCGCTCCCTCTTTCCCCTTTTCGCGTGTCGTAAAAAAAGAAATTACATTTATCACACCGGCGATTAAATAATTTTATTAAAAATTTCTACACGTTCAAAACCGTTTGTCGATCGATATAAAGATGTGTATCGCGTTTGTCGCTTGAAAAGCGGCGCGTCCAAAGGGATCTCTCTCCGGATTTCGTGATACCGGATGGCGCGAGGACCGAGGAGAAGGGGGGAACAAGCGCGGCACGACGAGAGGGGGGGACGCGAGGAGGACGAGAGAAGAGACGCGCGGCGGCGGCGGCGGCGTGTGCAGGTTCGTGATTCGAAGTAGGTGGGCCCCAGGTAGCCAGGACAGATAACACCCGGAGATTACCGCGGACAGAGTCATTAGCAGCGTCGGCTTCTGTGTCGGCCAAGATATTCTCTCACTTTCCTCCCCTGCCGTCTCCCTTTCCGTTCTCTCCGCGCTTCCTCGCCGCCCTCACCGCGCCGCCGCCGCCGTGCGGTTTTATCTGGCCGGTCAATTCACGCGGCACGATATACACACCGGACCGCTTCAGATCCTACCACTTACTTTCCATCGCGTCCGACCACCTTCTTTCTATTCCCCCTTTTCTCTCTTTCTCTCTCTTTTTCTCACTCTTTCTCTTTCCCGCGCATTTCGCGATACCAACTCTCCTCCTCCCCTCTCCTCCTTCGCGAAGCGATATCCTCCATCTTCCCTCGGTTCCGCTTCTTTTTATTTTCCCTCTCGCCGCCGACATGTTGCACGGACAAAATGCACCGCGAAAGACGCGCATTCGCCGCGCTCGAGCGAGCCCAGATTAGAGCCCGGAGAAATACTAATTGCTCCGATCGGCGTTCGCACATATTTTCCACGGCGCCAGAGGCGTGTCGAGGCCGAAGGTCCACGAGAAACGAGATAGAGACGAGGGGACTCCGCCGGTCGGGGCGCGTCGCGCAAAGAGTGGCCGGAAGAGGAAAGGGGGGGCGAGGGGACACAGCGACGCCGGGAGCAGGGAGAAGAGAGAGAGAGAGGAAGGAAAAAAAAGAAGAAATATTTCGGCTTTGATAGGCTAATGACAAACGCCTAGATTGTCGGCTTATCACTCAGCTAGCGCTAATTATTTCTTCTTTGTGCCGCGCCGCGCATAATGGCGTTCAACGCGCGGGAACCGAGCGAGAGCTCTCACTCTCTCTTTCTTTCTATCTTTTGCGTACGCACATTTACACGCACGAGCGTGTGTTGGCAAATTTTATTTGTTACATACGCAATTCTCTCTCTCTCTCTCTCTCTCCCGCGGATTGGACGACGTTACGGTCTCTTCCATTTCTGCCATCACGCGCGTCGCGTGATTATCGGTCGATTCTGTTCGCACAGAGAGAATCGGACCTTTGGCCCCTCGACATCTGTGCCTCGACGACGATTTCTATTTTTCTCGCGTCTTTCACTGCGCAAACTTTCGTCTTCTTGTACGCCGCCAACCAACTTTTCCTTTTGTGATTTTTTTTGTTTTTAACGAATGAAATAAAATTCAAGGGGGAAAGTAACGCGATTATTACGACGGCTGTTGTGACACGTCATTAAGAAGCGATTTTATTGTTTTGGAAATTTTTTAAACGAACGCATAAAACTATTAAGAACTTTTCTCTTTCTCTCTCTCTCTCTTTCTTTTTCTGTCAGAAAGCAGTTGGAAACTTTTCCGCCGGACTAATGTATTTGCTCCCACTTTGAGGAACCATATAATCCTTTGGTCGTCGCCGTTCCCCTCGGGCGTTTTCAAACAGCAGTTTTCGCGATTCTCTAAAGGACACACGTAGCATTTTAGTGAGTCTCGCTCCTCGAACATTTTTCAACCGCGTAACTTCCCATTTCGAGAGGTAATTACCCCGTGGATTCGCGAACGAAATGCCGTTTGGCGCACAAACAGATTTATCGGCCGACGTTGCGGATGCGTCCGTTCGTTCGTTCGTTTCTTCGACGGAATGTCTCCCCTCTGCTATCTTGTTAGTCGCTATCCCCGGCAAAGCGACGTCCTCGAGTCGGTATCTGCATAAAACGGAAGGGCGAGCGGTGCGGGGGAAGGAGGAGAGATCGAATGATAAAAGAACACGAAAAGAGTGAAAACGGGGGAGCCTCGAAATCAGCCTGGCGTCGAAAAATCGGGATTATAAAAACACTTTTTAATCGTTTCTCTTTCGCCGTGCTTTTCAACCGTTCTCTCTCCCTCTCTCTATCTCTCTCTCGAAGACTTCTCATTTATCTCGCGATTTGCAATTAGCGAGAACGCACGCGATTGACGAAAATTAATTATCATACATGTAATCTCTGAGTTCTGTTCTCGGAAGAGAGAGAGAGAGAGAGAGAAGTTGCTTCCGCACACTTTGCATTATATTATATAATAATCTGCGGCTTCTCCGCGGTTAATTACACAGAGCACCGCGAAAATATATTTTAAGGTTTCCGCGAAACGATTCTTGTCTTCCTGGGTTCCTAGTTCACAGAAACTAAGCCTGAACTTCGACGATATATCGTCGCCCGCGATTCTACGATATGACGAAAACCCGAGTGAAAGGGGGGAGATGTACGTGAAATTTAATTTACGCGTCGTTTTGTTAAAAGAGCTTGTAATTCAAAGTGCTTCGTTACAGTCGTTACGTTTTCAACTCCCAACACGCAACACACAGATATACTCGAGTTCTTATACAAAACTCGTTTTGGGCCGTGAGGTTTTTGAGATCTGATTGAAGACAAACCGCAACAATCTTGAATAATAAATGTTCCCTGTGACGAAGGTGAGGATTCCTTTTAAAAGAACGGCATCGCGATCTCTCGCGCGGATGAACCGGTTCTGACGCTACATTGAAATTAATCTCGCTCCCTCGCCTACGTACGTACGATGCAGTCACGATGCACGAGTGATAAGCGCGGGTATTGATGTACTTTATTTGCCGAAGTGGCAGCGTGACTGCGGATTCCGTTGAATTAATAAGGGAATTCGATTGCGAACAGTCGAGAAAGAGAGAGAGAGAACGAACGAGCGACCGATATCTCCAGAATACGGTCCGGTGGGTTCAAATTCTATCGATCGCTGTGTGCATATACATATATATATACACGCCGATAACTAGCGTATAAATTATGCCGATGCGCGGCCGATTGAGGTTCCGACCCCGTAAATATAACACGGAAGATCCCGTCGGATTCTCGAAAATCCATCTTCTCGTACACGAGCTTCGTAATGCTGGAATCGAGAGCGAGGGATGATGACACGACTTCCGGCGATCGATCGTCCGCCGCTCATGACGCCCGGTAATTTGCTCGTTACCACTCACGTATTAATCTCTCTCTCTCTCTTTCCTTTTACGCATGCGACGCGTACGCGGCTCATGGCTAAATACGCGCGCGTGTTCGACCTTTTGCGTGCCGGAATATTCTGAAACGGCCTTTTGCGGATATATCGCACAATAAAAGCAACACGCGTGTGCACGCGCGGGGGCAAATTTGCTTGTTCGCGACGTTGAGCGACTCGACGCCGCGCGCGCGCATATAATTAACCCGCGTCCGTTAAACAAGATCGATGGGTGGCGGCGGCGAACGTTCGCCATGAAGTGTAACGCTTTAATATCGCGGAATGAAACCGATAAACGATCCGTAATTGGGAAGTTCGTTATTCCAATAGTTGAACAAATTTGTATTATAACGCTAAACAGTGGCAATCCGGCGCTAACTGCGGCGCGCTAAATCGCGGCGCGTATCCGGCTATATATGTATGTATGCGCCCGCGCGTCGCAAGGTAAATAACGCAACGGGTTTTATCATAGTCAATTTCTGTCAATTAGCAAGTTTAGCAGACGCTAATAAAGAGAATGTCTCCGACAAATAATTACGCTCGCTCGTGTGTAAATATGTAACCGCCGATCGTCATCGTCGATAAAACCGCCGCCGCGCGCGCGCGCGCGCGCTTGAAAAGCTCAATTGCGTTGAATGTAGACTTTGTATCGATTCGCCAGACGACCGGCGTGAATGCATCACGCCGGTGTAACGGGCCTCCCCCTCCTCCTCCCCCCGTCGTTCCTTCTTGGTTCCTTCCGCGCACGAAACTCGGTGAAATACTCGCACGAAGATTAATTAAACGAAGGAAAAAGAGTAACGTGTGCGCCTCCCACCCGTTCTCTGATTTTGCGATTAACGGCAACACCTTCTTGACACTCTTTTTAATCCCTGACGTATCTTTCTTCGTATTTTTCTTCGTGCAAAATCGCTTTCTCGCGTTCTCCGCGCCGCTTTTGTTTCTTAATTTTCGCATCGTGCGCCGTAGAAAGAGCGAGAGAGTAAAAAAGAGAGGAATATCACTTTCAGACCACACGGTCGCAATGTATTTCTGACAATTCGTGACTCAAACTGAATTATCGCTGAATATTTCGATGATCACGAAACTATTCGAAGTACGTTCGCAAAGAAATGTATATAAAATATTATACTAGTAAAAATTTATAAAATTCAGATTGAAGACGAGAAAAAACCGCGTCGACGTTCCGCGACCGAAGGTCTGAAGGTGCGACAAACGAAGCGAAGTAATTGCAAACGCTATTCGTCGGTGCTAGCATAAAACAATCTGTCCCAATGTATGCTCCCCTCCTTTGTTGCAGACGATACTGAACTCGATGCACAAGTATCAGCCGAGGTTTCACCTCGTGCGAGCCAACGACATCCTGAAGCTTCCGTACTCGACGTTCAGGAGTTACGTTTTCAAGGAAACGGAGTTCATCGCCGTGACCGCCTACCAAAACGAGAAGGTAAGCGATGATTCTCCCCCCAAAAATTTTTCTCTCACCTGCTGTGCGTTTCAAGTTCTAAATTTAGAACCATCAGTCCAATCTCACGTATAATAAAACCACAGATTCTGTACTTTATGACGCCTGAAAAGAAAAGAAAAGAAAAGAAAAAAAAATTAGGAGAACTGGAACACAACTTAATGTCTGTCTTGTCGCGCGTAAATCTTCGTAAAGAAGAATTATTGTTTGTTAAAAAAACCTGATCCGGAATTCCTGTTGTTGTTCGCTAAAAGTTCGTCACCTCGAAAGTCTAAGAGGAAATATGGTGTAGAATTTACGCGCAACGAGCGAGAATTCGCCAGGGAGGAACAATCTTTCGATCTAAAACGGACCGACTACCCGTGTGTTTTGTCTCTTTTGTGGCCTTCCTTAATTAATATTTCCCCCCCGGCAGTTTCCGTCTTGATAAAACCACGGACGCGCGACAACGTTTCGTGGAATAACGAATTTTCTCGGTACGCATTATTTTCGACGGTGAATGAGTTGCTCATACGCGCGCTTGTGGTACGCGCGTATATGTGTGAAAGAAAAGAGCCTTTTACAGATTTTTAGTGGTAGGTCGCTCGAGCGCGCGTGTACGTAAGCGATTACATATATTACATGCTTTTATCTTAATTATCGCGCCTTCTCGGTACGTCGCGTCGGTCGAATAATAAATGGGAGGAGCAAATCAACAAAGAGTATCGAAGTTCAAAAGTCTCGTCTATGGAACTGCCCCGACACCCCCCAATGACAGAGAAATGTTTTAATTCAGTCAATGTGACTTCAAATCCGTATAATAGTTGAAAAAATTAAAAAAAAAAAACCAGTACTTTTTTATTCTGTTTGTAGATCACTCAGCTGAAGATCGATAACAATCCTTTCGCCAAAGGATTCCGGGACACCGGCGCGGGGAAGCGCGAGAAAAAGTGAGTATCGCTTTCAAAACTTCATTTTTCATCAGCGTGTCATCTTTTTTTTTTTTAATTTCTTCTTCCACGAGCGAAAAAACTGTTTACGTTTCGTACGTGCGCTTTTGCAAAATTAAATTAAATTAATTTAATTTTCTATGTGTGTGTGTGTGTGTGGAGAAAATACACACGCGTGTAAACAATTTGAATAAAAACAGGGAAAGACGCAAAGTAGATTGAGTATCTCGCAAAGTATAGCTTGCAAAGAAAAATAAAAAAAAAAAAATAAAATTCTCGCACGAATATTCGCATTAGTGTATGAGACGCGTTAAAAACTACCCTAAATGCAAAGCAGGGGTGCCCTCTCTTCACGAATCACGCTTCGTGAAGAGTAAAGAGCCGCGAATCCGTCTTCGGGGTCTACCTAATTGATCGTAGACCTTTCGAGCTTCCCCTCGATCGGCGCTATTATGCCCCCGACCTTAGGGTCATCCCCGGAGCCAAGGGTTGGTTTCACAGGGCTCATTTGCACTCCGCATCGCCGGCAGTGCCGTCCATTTGTATTCAATATTGCGGGTTTATGAGCTTATGTTGGCAAGCACTCCCTCCGGGAGAGAAAGCTGCTGGCTCGGTTGTTAGACCGCGGACCGTGCCGCTATGAAAACCCATTTCGATCTTCATTGGTCGCGCGGAGAGGGACGGGTCGCGCGAGTGATTCGAGTGGGTTTTAATGAAATCAAATCGCTATGCATAACAATTTAAGCCCGCTTTCTCAATCCTCTCCACCTTGTGCGAAAATTGCGCGAATCGACTTTTCTCGTCATTACGTCGCAAGAAGAAACGGGAAAGAATAAGAGGGATAAAAAAAAAAATCCGTTGGTTAGAAAATTTTCGGAAAATTGCGCGACGGTCTTTCGACTCGACGACGACGTCGAGCGGATAAAGAAAGGGCGAGGTTAATCGAGAAAATATGCAAAGCAGGGGGCGCGTCACCGCGGCACCGCCTAATTAGAATAAGGGTTAGTTTTGGCTTATGGTTTCGGTTAAGGGTGGTTGGATGCCATCAGGAAGCCACAGGGAAACTAAAGAGAGAGGGCGAGAGAAAGCGAGAGAGAAAGAGAGAGAATGGTTGAAGCGGGAAAACAGCCGAGAGAGCGGAGGCGGAAGAAGGGACGAGGAGACGCGCCGCGAGAGAAAGAAAGAGAGTGGCGCGACGAGAGCAGGATCGGGGTTGGAACATAGCCAATCATCGGATTAGCATACTGATGCTCAGGGGCGGCGCTGTCGTTAACGTGGAGGGTGCCACTCTTGGCAGCTTTGAATTTTATATTGGCCCTACAGATCGTTTTGTGGCTGCATAAAGACTGAGGTTCGAGAGCGCGGACGAGCTTTTCATCTTTTATACGCACTGACCTCGATCGCGTACAGTTCTGTAATGCAACTAAACCGATATAGTAGCGATATTGAGGGGTGAAAGCACGAATGCGGAAAAAGACGAGGCGAAAAGATAAATGACCGAATAAAATGCAACGAAATTATTATTTTCGAAAACCAATTCCGCGAGAACGCGGATCGATTGGCTCTTAATTGAGATATATTTCTTACTTCGAGACGCACGTGAAAATAGCGCGCGATTAAATCGCGAGGAAACGCGGCCGATCCGATGTGGTGTTAAAAAGCCGTGACAGCTGCTCCACATTGTTTCGTTAATTTTTTAACAACGCGCGCGACGCGTTCGTCACGAGACGTAGCACCGCTCGAGCGTGACGGACTCGATTTGTTACGCCGCTTAAAAAATAGTCACAAGACAAAAAGAACACCGCGCGCGCGCCCACACACACACGAGGAAAGAACCGCTGCGGTGCGGTGAGTGTCATGTCGTTTATCATCATGCACACACCGCAGAAAGATCGCATTGCGATACGCGGCGAATTAACCCGTTCGCTCGTGAAACTCCCTCACGATCCCCGTTTAATGCACATATAATGTGAAGCGATATACGTATATACATATTTCCTAACGGCTCATTAGCGCCGTTGTTAAATTAATAGCCGCGACACTAGCTGTTGTCTCTCAGCGGGTTAATATATTCACGGATCCGATTGTATCCGATTGTTCTTTCGCAAACACGTTCTCCGATTAATGAGCGCGAATTGAGGAGAGAAGGCGGCGGGCGCAGCGTCGGGAAATCCGGACGGAGAAGCCGCGCGCGAGAGTTTTACTTAACTTTTGCAGTTAATTATATTATCCCCGCAGAGTGCGCGCGCGCGCGCGCGCGGGAATCGTTGGGATTCCAGCGCGTTCTCCGCATTGCAACAAAGCATTCCTTCGAGGTGTAATTATACTAGCCCCCGGGGGCTTTATATCCCCCGATGTTCGTTGGAAAAATATCCGTCTTGCCTCATCGAGTAATCTCGTTGGCTCATTAGCGCTCGGAGCGATACGCGCGCGCACGGTTGGTGTAGAATAATTTCGCAAGAAATTTCAGAATTTCAAGTTTCTCGCGCTTATTATTATTTGCGCGTTCTTCAGCAAAGTGTCAATATTTGTACGACCTCCGTGCCCGGCCAGAAAGCACTTTCGCGCGCTTTCTATAATTTCGTCAACGCGCTGAAAATGTTCTCGTGCGAATGTTCTTCCGATTATTTACGCAGGACGTAATTCAGGAGATATATTGTGTCACTTTTACCGCACGGAAGAAAAAAACGTTTTCCGAAAAGCGCCTCGCGCGCGTTTTGATTCGTCTCGCAACCGCGCGCCTCGAGTCGAGATATTCGATTTCCGCAACCTAATCCAGAATTAATTGGCGGCGCGCAGATCCTTCCAGCGAGCTCGAACAAAATTTCCTGGAAACGTTCCTAATCACGCAAAGGAAACTCGACGGTACGTTCGTTTCTCTCTCCCCCCGTCGACAATCGAGTCGAATGACGGGGAGAAAAGAGAAGAGAGGAGAGGGAAGGGATCTCGGGCAAATCTAATGCATCGTCTCGTGCAGGCTGAACAAACCTAAGCCTCGTGTAAGTCTCGGCTATAGCTGTTCGCACAACGAGAGGCTTACCGGTGCCTTAATGCCATGTAATGCGATCAGTTCACCAACACAGAGGCGCGCGCTTTTCGTTCGTTTGTTCGTTCGCTCGCTCGCTCGCCTCGTCCGCCGAGGAGGCGCATCATTCGTGGATGCATCCGTGACATGCACTCGTTGCAGCTCGCTGAAAAGGTGTGCAGGCTCTCTGGTTTCCGTACGTAAGTGCGAGAGCCGCGCTGCTAAATCAATAGTTCACCGCGCGCGCTCGCGGTATACACGTACGATTCTCGAGCTTTAAGTCCTCTGTGTGCGTGTGCGTGTGTGTGGACTCTCAAAAAAAAGAAATATTTTATACTTTTATTTATACTCGCAGAGATCGATGCGGTTAATTATTTTTTCGTTGTTTACGCGAGCCGGATGCGGGAGTAAATTAAATCCGCAACACACAAACAAGTGAGGAGAAAGAAAATTAATAATGAGCAATTTGAATGCGGTGTTTGATCGTAAAAAAATCTCTTGTGTATCTGAAAATTTCATTAATTAACTAACTGTGATAACACGCAATTCTTCTCGACGCGCGAAAATCGAGCGAGAGAGAAACGCGTTTTTTTTTTTTTTTTTTTTATCTGTTTCAAGAAATCACGATGAGATGCGATCATCGCGCGAAGCGATCGCGGCCATTCGATACCTATCGCCGCGCGGCGGATTGTGAAAAATGATCGTGACTCCGATCCGCGAGTCCTCGGGATTGGATACGGACAGCTACAGACATCAGTGCGATAAATCACACTCCACATCTACGCACGCACCTCTGTTTGCGAAAAAAAAAAAAAAAGAAAAAAAATCCCTTTGTGTCCGTACCGCGACGCGAAGAGCGCAATATAATCGTGTCGCGCGTATATCTTCGGTGCGTTCTATCGACACGCCGCGCGTTTAATGCGAAACGCTCTTGCGCGCACGCACACACACGCATATTTATGTGCATTGCGCGTATCCTCACTCTTTCTTTCTCTTTCTCTCTCTCGTCTGGTTATAAGTGTAAATAGCCGGGAGTGGCGTAAAGTTAAAGCGCATGTGAAGGCAACGCACGCGCGAGCGAACGCTAGAGACTCGCCGCATAGGAAAGGCGTTGAAGGCGCAATTAAGATAATTAATCTAATACCACGGCCGCGCCTCGGGGCGATACGGCTACCGGCGCTCGCATAAATCCCTAGCTCGCGTATATATGTATGTATACGTTGCCGCGCGCGATCGGACCCCGCGTGAATTATCGCCACGGACGAGCAAGACCGCCGCGCAACGAGTC
The DNA here is from genome assembly GCA_014825685.1 of Pseudomyrmex cubaensis. Lineage (NCBI taxonomy): Eukaryota > Metazoa > Arthropoda > Insecta > Hymenoptera > Formicidae > Pseudomyrmex > Pseudomyrmex cubaensis. Next base: position 2,300 of record QVOA01007588.1, on the reverse strand, counting down.
GCGCAACGCCGCGCAAAACAGGAGTCCCGCGTCGGGGCCTTTTGATTTTCCTCGCGGCACAATACCTCTCTCTGTCTCCTCTCGGACTCCGCGCCGAGTGTTTTTCCTCGCGAGAATCTACTATACGCGCTGTCTGTAACGAGCGTGATATTTTATTCGCGCGGAAATCCGCGTGGTTTTTTTTTCTTTTTTATTCGAGATAGCGCGCTTTGTGCGCGAGTTCCGCGAAACTTTATTTAAAAAAATAAATACACTTGAGGTGTGACCACGTTGTTGCGTTCTGAGTTTTTCGATTGAGACGTTCGCGCTGACAAAACGAAATTCAGAAAGGACGTAACGTCGGAATTGCCGCTGCCAAGTGAGGAAAGTAACTTTATCACCGGTCCCGCTCGTTATAATCTCGCAGCCAATTACAGTGTGGGCATTTGCCACGTCTCGAAGAATCGTCAGCTTGCGAGCGTCGATAAATCATATCGAAATAGAAACCCGGTGGTCGATGGCGTTCTCTATAACGACTGATAGCTAACCACGCCTTTTCATAAATCAACAATCAATCTCTAAACATAAGATATCGCGTTGCTTTATAATTTTTACGGGGATACGTATGAATTTGTCAGTGTTAATTTACGATTTAATTTGTGCGAGATACGATCGGCGCGATACAATTTCATCTTGAAAAAAACATATGTAGTGCGGAAAAATTTTCTTTGATATAAGAAAAGAATGCAGAACGCGTAAGAGGTGAACGCGAACCTCGCAAGATTGCTAACTCCGGGTCTTTGTTGCAGAAGGCAGGCGCTACTGACAGTATCGGGCGGCGGTTCCCGTTTGACAGCAGGTGGACCAGCGTCGCCTGACAAGCGACGCTCATCGAACTCCGCCAATGATCTCATGGACGACGAAGACAAGCTGCTGGACGTGGTCGGGCCCGACACGCCGCATCCGGCTCATCATCATCGCGAACGAGAGCATTCCCGCGAGAGGGACGATCGAGCGAGCGAGCGGGGTGAGGGCAGCGAGTCGTCCGGGTCCGAGAGCGGCGGCGGGCCGGGCCCGACAGGATCCGAAGGTCCGCGACCCGACGTTTCCGTCGGCCCGCCGCTTCACCCACCTCTGCTACCGTATTTGTATCCCCCCGTACCTGGCCTGTATCCAGGCCCGGGTCACCTGATCCCACCCACTCCTCTGGGACTTCACGGCGGAGTCACACCTGGTATGCTGTTCAACGCCCAGCTGGCTCTAGCGGCCTCTCAGCATCCGGCACTCTTCGCGCACTATCCCCATCCCCTGGCCAGTCCCCTGCACCAGTTAAAGGGACACAGATTCGCACCCTATACGTTACCGGCGCCCTCGCACGGTTCAGCTTTTGAGACTGTTACACCGGGCAGCAGAACCCTGAGTCCGCGATCGCCGCCGCCGAGGCCGCCGACCAATTCTCCGACGCCCACCGGCGGCGCTTTAACCTCGACGACGCCCAGCTCCGCCGGCGAGCTCAAGTCCATCGAGAACATGGTGAACGGTCTGCAGGAGAAGAGACGGCGGAGTCCCAGTCTGACGCCCGGCCATCGGGGCGACGACGCCGGCGGGGGGAGTCCGTGACAGGAGAACGAGCCTGTGAGCAGTACGAAGGACGACGACCCCGACGAGGACGAGGACAGCGCTGACGAGTCCGGCAGCGACCCGGAGGATCTCTCCGCCGACGAAAGGGAGCCGGACTCCACGTCGGAGCCGTCGTAGCGGCGGGAACGTCGGCACTCAACACGCTCTGCCTTCTCCTCGTCCTCCCACTTGGAAGTCCCGGCCGACAGTCTCCCGGGATACTCTCGCTGGACGCGTCGAACGGACGCGGGGAAGGCCGGACTTACATACTACAAAGTGCAATTTTATTTCCGGAACGACGCCGCGCTCGAGAGAAGTCGCCGTGCTTTCGGGACGGAACGAGAAGTCCCTCGCGCGTTTCCTGTATCTGTAAATAGACCCGTTCGCGCGACAGAAAGCGTAAAAAATCGTCAGAAGAGCGTGTGCGTCCTCCGTTAAAGAAGAAAGAACTGCGACGCGCGGAGGGAACGACGCGCCGGACCCTCGACGGACGTTGCGCCGATTGCGCGGTTATTGTAAAAATTAAAACATGAAACGCGCAAAAGAGAAAAAAAGAAGGTGAATGCGATAGGCGGAAGAAGTGAATGTGAGGGAGAGAGTCTGCGAGCGCGTAACACCCACGTGAGTCCACGTGTGTGAGTCCACGTTCCACCTGTGTACGTCTTAAAGGGCGAGACAAAAACAACAAAAAAAAAAAAAAA